>PVJI01002750.1:0-95501 GCA_004026765.1 Micronycteris hirsuta | reverse complement strand
CAACTTCTGGCTTTTCCCAAAACTAAAATCACCTTTGAAATGAAAGAGATTTCCAACTATCAATAAGATTCAGGCAAGTACGACGGGGCAGCTGATGGCAATTGGGAGAACTGTGTGAGATCTCTAGGTGCGTACTTTGAAGGGGACTGAGGTGTCATTGTCTTATGTACAATGTTTCTTGTATCTTGTATCTTCTTCAGTAAATGTCTTTATGCCTCACATTACATGTCTGGATACCTCTGGACAGACCTCATACTTCAGACCTTTTTACCCATTGGAACCAAAATCATTATGAAAACACAAAGTTAAATATCTCAATAGCTGCTCTTCCTCTGAGTATTGTTATTTAATTCTGTTAAAAAGACTTGCATGGGCCTATTCCTCTTGACAAACCTTTCATACATCAAGATTTCCTCTTTCTTTGTGCCCTGCATATTTTGAAATCCAAGATCCCTGATATTCGGTTTTTCAGAGCAAATCTAGGACACTGGACTGTAAGTTTCTGAGAGCAAATATTGTATTTATTATCTAATTGTTCAAACATAGGGTTCAAAGATTATTCATTGAATGGACACTTGTTCGATAAAGTGATGTTCATTATCATGCAATTAATAATTAAAATTATCCATGTAGGTAATTGTAGGAAATTGTTAAAAAAGTTCTGATAGAACCATGTAGTGCACTAATCTGTGCTGTTAACATTAGGTTTGGGTTGTATCCGACCTGGTAAAGTATGTATACTGTAAGAAAGAGTAAATAAAGCTGTATTTTTAGTATAAAGCCAGCATCAGGCTCACATGCACATAGAGATGAGTTTGGAAAAAACATATAAAACATTAACATCTCATGAAGGTCAATTATTTTTCTCTTTTTTCACGCTTTTTCTGTATTTTCCAATTATCCTATATTAATCATGAAATCGCTTATTTGTTAAATTCATTATAAAATATGTTTGTTATTTAGATCACTATGCTCAACTCAAAACACTTGATTATTGTTTAGTGATTTGCTATTGTAGTGTTATTTTTAACTATGACAATAGAGAAGTGATTTTATACTTACACACTTAGAATAAAAGTTCCAATTCTAAATAATACAATGTAGCTAAGGGTATATAAGCAGTTGCAAAAACCAAAAAACAAAACAAAAGAAAAAAACAATTGCTGCCTAAGGAGAGTCCCCAGTTACATACCTGGAACGTACTAGCCATTCTCATTGCAAATGCTGTGAGACACAATTGCAGAAATGGAAACTATAATTACCGAATTATCTTATATAAGAGGAAGCCAGCACTGACTTTAAGTATCTCTGTGCCTAGTGCCTACTCAAATTAGGACATTTACAACTGAACAAAAGCCCAGGTTTTGTTATTAAACATGGAGCCAAAAACAGATGTGAGTGTTAAGAGAGATCCCAAAGAAATTGTATCATCAGTTCAGTACTTCACACTTAGACATTGCAGCTATCACTGTTACTCGCCCTGGTTGGTAAGTTTGCTCGTTATTACAGTTGTGGTGTATTGGCTCAGACAATAAAACCACTGTGCAAACTTATACACAAGCTCCACGCTTAACTGGTGCCTATCAGCTACCAAGACATTTTGCCAGTGTGCTATTTAACTCAGGAAAGTACAGGAACAAAAGAATCTATTCATTTTGGAAGATGAAATTGCAAAACATCATTATGGAAGAACACTCCAAAATGTGTCCGAACCATGTTTATTTCTGTAGCAAATTAGCTGCTGCTGCTTTTTTTAAAGCACTGATGGATGTAAAGTCACCTTCATGAGAAACAGTCACAAAACACTGTGTACTCATTCAGTAATTAGTATGTGAATACTGGTTAGCAACAGCATTTTCTGAAAGTCAGGAAAGTATGAGAAGGGAATTCCCGGATGTATTTTCATATTTTATAAATACTCTAAAAGTGTCTACTACTTTACCTTTGGACTTTAAATATAATACTGAATTTTAAATAAAAATGATCATATTTCTAGTTAGCTAAAGATACTATGAAAAATACTATTATTCTGTTAAAAGGAACTGTTTCCACCTGATTATGTCAATTGATTCCATCTTTATCAATCATTATTTCATATATTGTGGAGAAGTCCAGTGAAAATATTGTAATAAAAGTTTCTTTAGCGGACTGAAGCTTATGCATTTTCTCCCTTGTCACCTGGACACCCAACAGAGTGTCTGGCACACAGTAGGACCACAACAATTGTCTTTTAACTGGATGAATAATTTAAGAAATTTGTGCTGGTCATTTTCTCCTTACTTTGCTATTTAGATCTTCAGACTCAGTAACGTTCTTAATATGTATTGTGTGGTTCCATGATGACAAGCCTGAGTAGATCACACCTACTTTGAATTTTGAAGTGTATGTCTCCAGGCATCTTATGTCATTAAGCATTTTGAATCACACAGGCAGTAGCCAGTGTTAGGAGCCCAGATATCTTTATGCAATACATCGAATCATCTTTGCCTTCAGCTCCTCTCTTGAGTTCTGTATCTGCTAGTAGGTGGCTACAGAAGGAAAGCCAAAACTGATACTCTGTGACATCAGTAATTAGTTGAAGATTAAAATTCCATTCAATACTCAACATCTATTTGTATCAGGCTTTTTCAGATACTTTATTTTATTCAGTTGTCTCAATATGTTATTGTTATAGACTGAAAGTTTATTTTTGAATGTTTAACAATATATTGCTTTTAAAAATATTTTAAAAAATCTTTTATTGAGGATAAGATTATTTTTCTGTGGCAATGGATTTCTAAAATAGGAGCCAATTTGAAAATATGTTGTCCAGTTTATTTGGAATAACTGTTATACATTTAAGACTACTTCTGTTGGGTTTTACTGAAACAAGTTCTTTTCAAAAATTTGAACTATACTCTAAAATCCTATACTATAAAATAAATTGCTTTTCTGGATTCTTCTGGGTAAAATCATGTATATTCTAACCTACTTATTTGCCTTTTGAATCTGCATATTTTGTTGCCCATATTTGGTAGTGATATTCTAATTAGTGTACATATTTAGGATGTACTGTATTAGTGCACATATTTAGGATGAAAATATTGAATTATAAACATAATTTTGTATCTAATTGAATACATTAGGGTAATATATTTCATAATTCATATTACCCAGAAATTCTCCCCTGACATGTTTTACATTATTATACAAATTTAAAAATAAGTGCTATATTGAAGATTTCACAAAGGAGTAAATTGAGGTTTATAGAGGTTAACTTACTCAAAAAACACTCAGCAAGGAAAAAATTTCAAAAAACAAGATTTTGTCTTAGGTATTTCAGATTTCTGAAGCAGCATTCTTATCTATGAATGAAACTGTTACTTGTATTAAATTCTGCAGATGAAAACAATGATCATTTTCCAGCCATGATTTATGCTATATTTTATATGCCAAGTTGAATGGATACAGTATATTTTAAGGCAAAACCTTTTAAAGCCAAACTTTTTGCTGAATTCTTATTCTACCATATCTGTAGAAAACATCATTAAAGTATGTAGGGTTACTTTACACACACACACATGCATGCACACCAGTTAGAACAGGAATATCCTAATGTACAAGAAAATAGTTCCCAGTGAAAAAACTAGGGTTTCACATAATAAAAGAAGTAAGTTAGTATCTTGATTTAAAGAAGCACAAATTGAACAATAAAATAATTTATTAAAAAATAAAGAAGCATAAATATTAAAACACATTCTCTTTTCACTTTTGCTCTGAGTACATTTAAAACAAATTTTTATTGTATTTTTCTCATTACCAGTTAGTCCCCTTATACTCTCCACCTTCCCAGCAATCTCCACACTGTTGTCCACGTCCATGATTCCTTGTTCCTTTCTGCTCAAACTCTCCACCCCTCACCAGGCCCCACCGTAGCTGTTATCCTCTCCCTATGAGTCTGTGCTCTGAGGTACATTAAACTACATGCAAAGTCTTTAATAAAAGTTACTGACAAACATAGGAAAAACATATTGCGTTATTGCATAGTTACTGAGGGAAAAAGGCAACTTTTGGCACTATCTTTTTATGAGTAAAGTCTGACAACTCTACAGTAAATTTAAACTATTAACCCATTTCCTGTTTGCCTTGAGAATGCTCATCAGTGGTACTTGTGGCTGCAGCATTAAGATTAGACCTAAGTTCTGCTTAGAAATAACTCTAGGGCCTGGCTGGTGTAGCTCAGTGGATTGAGCGCGGGCTGGGAACCAGACGGTCCTGGTTCGATTCCCGGTCAGGGCACATGCCTGGGTTGCGGGCCAGGTCCCCTGTGAGGGCCATGTGAGAGGCAACCATACATTGCTGTTTCTCTCTCTCTCTGTCTCCCTCCTGTCTCCTCTCTCTAAAAATAAATAAAAAATAAATAAATAATCTTTAAAAAAAAGAAATAACTCTAGGAACAATTTTTATATTTTATTTTGACATTTAAAACCAGTTAGATCTGCTTCAGCCTCAAAGAACCTGTTTATATAAAATTAAATGAATGCTGGCAGCAAGCTGCAATTTTTTTCTAAACAGGAAGTGGGCTAAATGTATAGATATTGGAAAGTTATGTTTAAATCTGAAAATCACATAATCTTAACATGTTTATGGCAGAGTTAGAAGAAAAATATTTGCAAGTGATTTCCTAGATATCTAGAGCCAGTAGGTTTGGGTGATAAATTGGATGTAGATTGGTAGGGCCACTGTAACAGAACACCACAAAGTAGTATTTCTTCAAACAACAGAAATGTATGTTCTCACTTTTCTGGAGGCCAAGTCCAAAATCCAGGTGTCAGCAGGGCCATGCGCCCTCTGAAGGGCCAAGGAAGGACGTGTTCAGGCCTCTCCGGTAGCTCCCGGTAGCTCCCTGGGTGGCGGCAGCAGGATGGTAACCTTCGCATGGCGTCCTCCTGGGTGCGTGTCTCTGTCCAGTTTCTCCTTTTCATAACCACTGCAGTCACGTTGGATTAGGGGCTCACCACATGCTAACATGACCTCAACACACTGCGTCCACAGTAATGCTATTTCCAAATAAGGCCACGTTTGGAGATATTGGTTAGGATGTTTAGGACCTCAACGTATGAACTCGGGGACACAATTGAACCCACAACCAGTGCTGTGTGAGACTGTAAGAAAAGAGTCAAGAATGAGTCCGGATGTTTTGGACTGGGCCACTGGGAAAATGGAATCGCCATTCACTAAGAAAGGGAAGGTTGTGAGAGGAGCAGGCGGGTGGGGAAATCAGACGTGGGGCTGCGGAAAAAATAACATCGATGGACCCATGTGAAAAGTGTAGGAGTTAGAATTGGGGGCCCTATAATCCAATAAAACAAATAAGAAGATATTCATCTGATATTCTGTCTGTGGGCATTTATATCAGTAACTCATTGTGTGAAAAGTTGTGATATTCATTGCATAAAATGTTTTTTTAATTATCCAAAGCATTTGCATTTATTTAAATGCATCGTAGTTAATCATGGTATGTATCACGGAGTTCTGTAAATGTGGACTGATATTTTCCCCCCTAAACAAATGTAGTTTATGCATTTATCCCTGAGTTATTTTATCATTTCAAGTCTTTGCTGGCGAGAGGTTATTGGCTGTGAATGGGATCTGGCCATGAAGCTTTCCTTAGGGGACAAGGAAATGGGAACAGAATAGAAGCCTTGTGCACTGCCAGAATATTTTTCTTTTAAGAGGACATTGTTGTTTTATTGGTGGAAGTAACCATGGAATTTTGTAATTAAAAGAAAGAATAAGCAAAATTCTAGGCCACAAGAAGTGAGAATTTTATAGAAAGCCATGTCAAGCATGAACAATTTCTTGAACACTCTATTCATTGGCTTTGATATGCTTCCTCTTAAACCCCTGCTGTAATCATATTTAAGTTTCTGAAAGCTTTCACGCTTGCACAAAGATATAGGGAAGACGTGTCTCAGGATTTTTCCTTCTCATAGTAACATACCATGGGGCAAAGTAAAGTCTGACAACCGTCCCATGTATTCATTTATTCTTGACTTGAGCAATATTGTTTAATTATTTGAAAATTGAAAGTAAAACCAAGTTCAGAACTAATTTGATAGTAACAGGTTTGTGCTAAGAATCATAAGTGACAGATTTTTCAAATATACACATATTTAGACAATTAAAAATATATGTGCATATATGTTTGAAAGAAAATTGGATGTTGGCATCTAAGTCAATCAGCATCGGCTGATAATTTTTGAGGGTAGAACATTGCAATAATTACTATCAGTCCTTCTCTGCTATGTAATTAAGCATTGAGTTTGGCAGGAGTTCTCTTATTTAAACTGACGATCATCAGAGAATGAAAATTTTGAGACCGCCTGGTCTGGAGAAGGGAAAAAGAGAATTGATGGTGAGAAATTCTGGTTTCATTCCCAGATTGAGAATAGCTCCATCATATGACTTGGAGAGCCAGTCAATCAGCTCTATTTGTAGAATGTTAAATGCAGTCACCCACTTTCTTGGCATGATAGCCACATCTTTGATCTTCTTCGACCAGAGTGAAACCAGAATGCCTGCATTTTACTTGCCTAGAAAATCAGATCAGATAATAGTCATGATACTTGCTTTAGTCATCAAGAAGAAAACAGGGAGTGATGAGGAAGATGAAGTTCCAAAGATTGAGAATGACACTATCTAAGGAAGGTTATGGATTTGAAAGTTTGGCAGTAATAAATTGAGAGCATAACTGTGAGTTACAAGGCAACAAGGAGTCTCAGTGCACAAGGAGCTTTTTCATCTTTTCTGATAAAAATTACTTTGGAAAATGTAACCTGTCTAGTTACTGCGCTCCACGAAATTGGGTTTCTATGGCAATATTTGCTAAACATATTATCAGATATATTCTAGCAGTTAAATTACACCCATTACCCAATGAAGAGCATCCTACACAGTGTTAGGAACTCTTTACCACAATTAGTCTTCATGGCGTAAATGGTCTTTTTCTCTGTCCCTTTCTGTCATTTCCCCTATTTGCTCTGGTTGGTGTACAGTTCAGGACATGTTCCTACTTTTGCCCAAGCTCAGAACACATGCGACTTAATATCAACATCCCCTTGTTGCAGGCGCTGCACCATCTTCCTCTTGGCATACTGCATTGACAGCCTGAATCTGCAAGCCACCCCCTGGAGCTGATCCGTAGTACCCTCCTGGGGCTGCCATAACAAAGTAACTCCACCTGCGTGGCTTAAAACAACTGAAATACAGGGTCTGGCAGAAGTAAGGCCTGCCTGAGTGTGATTGATAGGATAGTAATATGGGTGCAATAATTTATAGTTTTCATTTCAAGATTTCACCTAAAATGTCATATGATGGGCTTAAGTACGTCATCTTGTTATGTTCCAGAATTACATGCTTATGATTTTGTAATAAAAGATTTTGTAATTAAAAAGGGGCCTTATTTGTGCTGGACCCTGTATATTAACCTAGAGTCTTGAAGGCTAGAAGCCTGGAATCAAGGTTTTGACTGAGCCATGTTCCCTCCAAGAGAACCCCTTCCTGCCCCTTCCAGCTTCTAGGAGCCTCAGCCTTCCCTTGTACATGCATTCCCATCACTTCTGTCTCTGCCTCTCTCGCCATTCTCCCTGTGTGCCAGTGTCTTCACATCGCTTTCCTTTTTTATAAGGACACCAGTCATGTTGGAGTAAGAGCCCACCTTACTCCAGTGTGACCTCACCTTAACTAATTATATCTGCAGAGATCCTATTTCCAAGTAATGTCACATTCATATGCACTTGGGGTGGGAGAGCAGGCCCTCAGCATGTCTCCTGAGGGGATACATTTCAACTCAAAACAATTGCCTACCTGGGCTGCTATTCCTACCATATAGTTTTCATTTTCTCTACTGTCAGATTGCCCCAGGACCTGGCATCAATTTATGCTCACAAGGCGACCAGTAAGCCTTTCTTTATGAGTGATATTAATGCATTTCCTGTGTAAACCTATGCATCACTTAATGTGCAGAGACCAATGATGATATGGTTAAGGAAACAAATGTGTATGTACATGTTCATCAAGAAAAAGCTTCACTGTCATTACTGATGAAAACCTTGTATACCACCTACTCTATAAGCATTAATTCAGTCCTTATAGCAGTTTGAAGGGTGGGTGTCATATCAATTTTACAGAGACAGAGGACTTAGGTCTTCATTTATACAGTAATGGGTCAAAATGGGCCACCAGCTGACTCCAAAGCTGGTACTTATTCTGGAACCATCTGACTTTGTCACTCTAATGAGAGGTTGCAGGACTGCATGTTAAAGTGTTCTTTGAACAGCCAGTGAGGGCATATGGTGGGCACTGAATAGGTGAAACATAATCTGGGGTTGGAGGTTAAAGGTTGCAAAGGCCGACAGACTAAATATCTTGAAATGCGAGTTGTTTAAGCAGTGGAAGATATTTTAGAGGAATTGAATTTTATATACAGACCCCAGTGCCCAAAGTAGAAATGGAAAGCAGGATATGAAACTATAGGCCAACCTTACATTCTAACATTCAAGCAAGAGTCCTAAATGAAATTCAGTCACATATATAAAATAATCATAGCAAAATCAGTTTTATTTCAGATATGCAAGGATGGCTCAACAGTAGCAAACTAATTAATAAAATGAAATAGTTTAATATTAATCAAATAAATGTTCATGGTCATTTCTACAGATGCCAAAAATATATTTGATAAAGTATCATATTTTAATCATAATTTTAAAATATTGTTACCAGACTATCATGGAAAGGATGCTCTTTAACTTAGTTAAAAGTCACCAATCAGAAATAACATATTTATCATAGGAGTGCCATTTAGAGGGCCTTCCATTAACATTTGGAGCATTATGCTTTATGTCACCTGTGATGCTCAACTTCATCCTGGAGAAACCGGACAGTCCTCATCATAGGGGATGAGAATGTGGGGAGCATAACACGTGCCATGTAGACATGATATGTAGACTTTACAACCATATACCTAGAAAACACAAGGAAATAGCTGACAGGTTATTATATCTAATAAAGCGAGTCTATTAAGACATTCAGATACAATCTCAAAACACAAAAATCAATAGCATTCCTGTACACCAGCCACAAATAACTAGAAAATGTAAAATGAAATGCAATCTCATTCACAGGAACAATAAAATGATTAGATGGATAGGTAAAAATATATAAAACTTTTGGGGAGAAATTATAAATTTCAGAAGTCTACAGAGAAGATCACAGAATAATGAGACATGCACATATTAATGAATGGGAAGGCTCACTGGAGAAGCCTTGAAAATAAAGGAAAGAAATTCTCCTATAATACAAATTTAATGCTCTTCCATTCACAAACCCCAACAAGATTTTTAAGAAGTTCCACAAATTATTTGAAAAATCACATATATATGTAAATGAACAAAATAATCCAAGACAGTTAATAAAATCATCATCATCATCATCATCATAAGACAAAGTATGCACTGGCACTATATATTTTTTAACAAGGCTTACCTTATTAAGTCCTTCAAAGAATTATATAATGGCTAGAAATAGACTCCTATGTAGATGAGAATTTCAGATATGGCAGGGGGAGTAAAAAGAGATTGTTTTAGCCCTGGCTGGTGTAGCTCAGTGGATTGAGCGCGGGCTGGGAACCAGAGGGTCCGGCTCGATTCCCTGTCAGGGCACATGCCTGGGTTGCGGGCCGGGTCCCCAGTGAGGGCCATGTGAGAGGCAACCATACATTGCTGTTTCTCTCTCTCTCTGTCTCCCTCCCTTCCCCTCTCTCTAAAATAAATAAATAAAAATCTAAAAAAAAGAGAAGAGATTGTTTTAATGTTATTGTCTCAACGTTGTATCATTGGCTGTATGTAAAAATGAAGTAAAATTAGATTTCTATCTCCACATTATAAACAAATTCTGAGTTGATTAAGCCTAAATGTTTTAAAAATATACTATGTTAGATAAAGGTATGAAGGTGTTTATTAACTTTACATATTTAATGTCCTCGTGGACATTAAACATGAAATGGATTACAAAATAATGAGAAATCTGACTATATCAATTCCCAGGTCTTCATAACTAAGCTCAAAAGTCAAGGGACACCAAGTAAAGCAGCGGTGCCATATCACTGCACACCTAGTAGGAAGGCCACATTTCAGAACGCTAATAACGCCACGTGCTGGTGAAGCTGTGGAGCCAAAGCCGTCTTTTGTTGCTGCTGGGAAAGCAAAATGGGACAGCCACGTTGGAAGATGGTTTGGCAGTTTCTAACAAAACTAAACATCCTCTTGCCGCATGATCCAGCAACTGTGCCCTTTGGTGTTTGCCAGAAGGCATTGGAAACTTATGCCCACACAAAAACCTGCATGCAGACATTTATAGCATCTTTATTTATAATTGCCAAAACTTGGCAGCAACCCAGCTGTCTTTAGTAGGTAAATGGATAAACTGTGGTATCTGCAGACAATGGGACATTATTCAGCATCGAAAAGAAATCAAGTCATAAAAAGATGTGGAGGAAACTTAAATGCTTATTGCTAAGTGAAAGAAGCCAGTCTGAAAAGGCAATATACTATATGATTTCAACTACATGACATTGTTGGAAAGGCGAAAGTATGGAGACAGGGAAAGGATCAGTGGGTGCCAGTGGGTCTGGGGGGATGATACATTGGTAAAGCTCGGAGGATTCTTAGGTCAGTGAAATTGCTCTGTGTGATACCATAATAGTGGATATACGTCATTATATTGGGTTGGCCAAAAAGCCTATCTAGTTTTTGCATGAAATAAAAGACATTTTTTATTTTCACCAATAACATTATTGATTTGGATATTTTGAGCATGTTGGCTATCTCCTGTGTGGTATAATGTTGATTGTTCTCAATTAACGTCTCGATTTGATCGCAATCAACTTCAGCTGGTCTACCTGACCTTGGAGCATTGTCCAGACAGAAATCTCTAGCACAAAACTTTGCAAACCACTTTTGACACATTTGATCAATCAGAAAACCTTCTCCATACACTGTACAAATTGTTTCTTGCATATCAGTTGCATTCTTACCATTCTTGAAATAATAAAGCATAATATGCTGGAAATGTTGCATATTTTCTTCTACATTATTAAAATGGCTACACAAAAATTCACCAATTTTGGTAAGTTTTTTTTTAAATGCATGCTAATATGAGAGCTGTCACAATATAATCTAACAACTTTTTGGCCAATCCAATCCATTTGTCTAAGCCCATAGAATGTACAACACCAAGAATTAACCAAAATTTAATGTACAAACTTTGATTACCTGTGTCAATGTAGATGTTGGTAACCAATGTGTTACCCTGGTGGGGATGCTGATAATTGAGGAGGCTATGCAAATAGAGGCCAGGGGATATAATGAAAATCTCTGTATCTTCCCATCACTTTTGCTGTGAACCTTAAATTTCTCAAAAAAAAAAAAAATATGGACTGAAACAGGGGCCTTTGCTTGTTCTGTCCATCAGATATTATTACAGTATGTGTAGTATGGTGATAACAGAGGGAAGATTTGGGATTCTGTAATGCAATAATGGGCCTCGGTGACTGTTTATTGTCTTCGGTTTATTCAGTTTAAATGGTTTTTGTGGAACATGTTTTTTAATATCACAGAAATTTGATGATACTTTGCAATAGCTATTGAGGTTAAAATTGTATTAGATAGATATTTACAGGTCAAACTTTTGCTTCTGTAAAAAGTTGCAGACTTCAGATTTGCTGAAGAACCCTGTTCCTAATTTTCCTCAATTTTTCTGTAATGACAGGTGGCCATCAGTAATATGCTACATATTTGAAAATATATTTGAAAAACAAGCTCATTTTAAAAGGTAGATATTTCCAGGTGGCTTTTATGAGGGAAGAGTAAGTTAATACTCTTTTATAAATGCATTATGCTTGGGCAGGAGCATTTTGAATGTGTGAACAAGTTTGGAGTTGTTTGAAGAATTGTTATGTGATCTTGTAGCTGAAATCACATCAGCCATCATGTGTTTTTTCATATTTGCTCATGTAACAAAACCAAAGAAAATAAATATTCTAAACATCTGTGATTATCCAAACAATTTTATTGGTATGTGGACCCACTTGTTCAAAAATATAAACATAAAACAACTGGACAATTGGATGGCAAGAGTGGAAACAAAGAAATTACTACTTCAAGTTCAACAAAATATACCTCCATGATAATCAACTTTAGTCAACTACAGATGTCACTGATCAACCATCGGCAAAAAGGAGCACCTTACCTCTGACCACTGCATGGGCTCAGCTCTCACTCTGCTACCTTCTTCAAGGCTGATTCCTAATAATTCTGCATTGTCTTTCAAAAGCTTCCTTTTCCTTCCCTTGCTTCTCATACTCCTGCTCTCACTTTGGCTGACTTTATGGAAGTTGTTGGAAGGGCATTGCTGTTCTGTGTGTGAGCGCGACTCAAAGACCTGTGTGACAGCAACCGTGATCACCTGTCAGGGCTTCAGAATGTCTTCTTTCATGTGTGCGTGATTTAGGATGCAATGATCATTTGTCCATGAAGTTTGTTTCATTCATTCAACCATAAACATCTATTGGGGACTGGCAAACTTAAGATCAACAAACTATAGTTTCTTCCCTCAAAGAACCAGCAATCTAGGGAGGGAGCACACAGTAAGCATAGAGATGGGAAGAGACTGGGGACCAGCCAGGAGGAGAAAGAGGTCAAGGAAAGCTTCCAGGAGAAGGAGATTTAGCCAAGAGGAAACAGAGAACGTTATTAGACCAGCAGAGTCAGGGAAGGGAAAAACAGATTTGAGGTGAAATTACTGCAGTTTGCTTTGTTCTGATGGAAAGCTAGTCAGCAGCTAATGAGATTTCTTGGTTTTAGGATGTTTCTATCACTAAATTGTAAACTTTTGGTTCTTAGTCCTGGGTGTGCATTAAAATGGTCTGGGACTGAATCCTAAGACTACTGGATCACAGACTTCAGGTGGGAGACCCAGGCACTGGGTGTTTTAGAACACCCAGAGCTCAGAATGAGTTAATTCTGAGGGGCTGAGAAGTTTTTCTGTAGGGTGTGTGTATTTAATGCTGTTTTGATATTGCAAGGCCTTCCTACATTGACACTCATCTGTCTCAGCAGATAATAATCGCATCCTAAGTCAGTTGCTCCCAGGCCTTGGTCGTCACTCGGGTTGAAGGCAGTCCTCGCATGGATTGGAGCAGAGTCCTAAGGACGCTAAGCACTGTCTTGAGCATAACCTGATTAGCCTGATTTAATGTGCAGAAATAACCTTAATAACTAGACCGTGAGAGTCCTGAATGCCATGCTAAGTTGTTTAAAACTGAAATTGTTTAAAAAGTAGGATCATCAAACTGAGCAAAACCAACTAGAGTTAAAAATTCAATGTGGCCATTCATGGAATGATTTCAGCTTTGAAGTGTTCTACACATTTTAAAAATAGGGTTTGAACAAGAGAAGTATTTTTAGCATGTCATTCCTTGTATTGGGAAAATCAGTCATTAATTTTTTAATTTATCAGTTACTACACATTAATTTGTACACTTCCATGTAAAAGTACATTTACAGTACTTTTGTTCAGTGTATGGAGAAGGCTTTCTGACTGATCAAATAGGTCTTTTTTAAATGTTCTGTGTAAAAATTGAACATATTCTCAGTAGTAAATGGAATTGTGCCCCCAACTAAATGCAACTGTATTTTAGAATTACTTTGACCTTTCTTATTTAAATCCAAAAGTAGCTGTGTAATCTTTCTAGAAATAATCCTTTCTAACTCATTTTTAATTTAGGATCTGCATTGTTCAAGTGCGCGCGCGCACACACACACACACACACACACACACCCCAAAAGCCTTTTACTAACTGGTGGGAATTTGGACAAAGTACACTTATTTTTAACATAAAGCACAGAAATTTCAGATGGAGTTTTAACAATTCTTTGTGCTAATTAAAAACTTAAAATGATCCAAATCCAGCCTATTAAGAAATGTAAGTGGAACCTAATCAACAAAACAAACAAGCAAGCAAAATATAACCAGAGACATTGAAATTAAGAACAAACTGACAGTAACCAGAGGGGAGGTGGGAGGGGTGAAAGGGAGGGAAATGGGGAAGGGTTGTCAAGGAACATATATAAAGGACACGTGGACAAAGCCAAAGAGGGGTAGGATCGCAGGTGGGAGGTAAAAATAATAAATAATTAATTAAAAATGAAAATAAATTTAATAAACTCTAAAAAAAAAGAAAGGTGAAGGAAACTTTACAGATGTTTTACATGATTAGGTCGTGACAGATGGGTTAGAACAGTCCTACCTGGAGAGCCTGTTTCATGGCGTGGCCGTGGTGCCCGTGTGGTGCCCATAAACAAGTCCCTGGAAACCTGGCTGAGTGTAGGAGTCAATACATTGGCAGTTACATTCATTAGCATTGTTGCGTGCATTTTAACCATGATTTATGTTCACCCTCAGATCTTTTCCTGAGTTGGTAATGTAGTTGGAAACCTTGAGTATATCTTGATTATGAACAGAAGTTTCAATCTAGGTGCGCCTATGCATAATAATTTTGTTTAGGTCTATTTAACCAGAACATTGTATAAAGATATTTATATTTTAATGAAGACTTGCATTAAAAGAAATCTCAGGGTCTTTAATAACTTGCCTACTGTGGCATAGTCCAGAGGTCCCAGGTCAGGGGTGTGGGATTATTCGAACCAAAGCATATCACAGACACAGAGCTGATTTCATGTCTGAGGACATCTAAGTTGTTTCTATGATGTAACACTATTTCTTGAGCAATTGTGCATCTTTGTGAAGGCCTAACATCAGGAAGGTAAAGATTCCCTTCTTCCAACATTTTCGTGATCTGACTTCAGTCTTCAACAATTCAATTCTAGTACTTAGGGAAAAAAAATGAAACTCCTGTACCTTTATTTATTTTAAAAAATAAAATAAATTGTGGGTGAACCCTAAAATAACTTTGGGTATCACAAGCTCAGTGAAGTAATTAGTACAATGTGAGAACTTTAAAAATTGAAGTGACTAAAGAAAAAATGCCAAACATAGAAGGAGAGAGATCTTGAGGAAAATTTCATTTTTTATTTTAGTTCAGTTTCTTTAGTCCCAAACCAACTAATTTACATCAATTGTCCTAGGATAGTGTTGCGGATTCGTAGCTATGCAGAATCCGTGGTGACCATGACCAAATGCGTTTATGTACAATTCTCACACCAAATACGCTGGAAAAGGGATCCGGGACCACACGGCTTCCCTCTCATCATCTGGGAGAGAGCCCTGAGCCTTGGGTCCAGGGGTTTTTATTGATGATTTCCGGGACATTACTTCAGAATGGTATTCATTAACTATGCATAGATTGTAGATTTGCTTTAGGTGGTAGACAGCCCAGAAGGTACATCAAAAGGGTTAGGTAAAGACAAGAGGTATGGCTGGACTTTGGAAGGATTAGCATAGGTCTAAGGAAGCTAATGAAGCATTAGCATTTGTTCTTCTGACCCAGGGAGAGAGACTCAGCAAGGCAGTAAATCTTAAGAAATATCTTAGCCAAATTTCCCTTCAAAAAATTCCTTTCCACAGACATGGATTGCGCATGCCGACTTGGGAGTTTTCTTTTTCCACGTGGAGCCTTGCTCATGCATGATCCCAGAGCTACGCTTTTCCATGCATGGGAAAAGAATCTCTACAGGATAGTTTCATATTATCTTTGTCATTTCATTTTCCTTCTGTCTAGCATCTGAAAAATTTCTCATCTGTCCTCTTGCTCCAGCCTTTCCTAACTGTAGGAAAGAAGTGAATTTTTTCAACATCACTTATTTTCATAACATCTCTCTGGAAAATTAGCAGCATTTACTTTTGTATGCTAGGTACCAAGGGACTTATGATGTAATACTTTATTTATAACCACCTCAATGATTTATCAGATGGGGAGCATCCTGGGAAGCTGTATCACTTTAAAAAGTGTTAATAAATTAATAGAGTAACAGAAAAAAAGTCCCCAAGATATATGCAAATTGAAGAATTCCCTTCTGAGAGGACCATCTCATACTCTACTTTTCCAAAATACAATTATGACAGCTGTTCAAGTGGCCTGTGATTCCTGAGGAATAAAAAACAGCCACTGCAGTCTGGGAGCTGGCCTGGCTCCCAGGCCTCCATCTTGGTGTTTGCTTGGTGCTCATCAACACTTCCAGAACGGTGCTTTGGTTGAGAAGGGTAAGGTGGGCCAGGTGTGCAGCAGTGGTCGGGCACACTGGAGATGCTCCAGGCGGCACAGTCGCTAAGGGTGCCAGCTACAGGCCATGCCTTCACGACTGCCCAGTCTGAGAGGCTGTGCACGCTGCAGAGGCAGTTCCCCACCCTGCCTGGTAGCTGAGAACCAGGGAGGGGCTGAAGTTCACATAGCCTGACCCTGCCTACCAGCAAGTCCTTCTTCCTCTACTGGGGGTGGGGAGGCGAGGGCAGGGGACAGAGTTCTCTTAGCCTCTTGAAAAAATTGAGACAGATGCTAATAGCCCTTCCCCAAAATTCAACCAAGGCACTTCTTTCCGTAAGTAAATTCTGTATTGGCAGTTATGATATATAACCAGCAAGTGTGGGATACTATTATGCATTCTGTTTGAAGTTTCCTTTTAATTCCATTAACAATATATTATTAGCATATTTTCATTTCACTCTTTCTTTCAAATGTGTTAAATAATTTAGATTATTTTAGCAGAACACACATTAAGCAACCAAATCATATTTTATTCACTTTAAAGTGGAACTGAACTAAAAACATAGCTTTTAATATTTGATATTCAAGTGACTAAAAAGTATTTTAAAATGCTTATCTTGTTAAAAACCATAATGATTAGCCTTTTTTACTTCATCCATCATTATTTATGATGTTTCATTTAAACATCTCTACTTGTCCTACTTCCAAAGAGTTGGCTTATAAAATAATTAGTGAGTACTTTTGACCAATACTATCCTCTTCTAGGTATATGAAATACTGTTATTTTGGGACACATTAATTATGGTTCAGTGGACTATAATTCTCAATGTACACTGTATCTCCTTTACATTTTATTGTGAGAAAAAAACTATACATAAAATTAGAGAAACTACTATAATAGAAGTTTTTCATTTTTACTGTATGTATACATATGAGCAAGTTGAACATACATATAGTCACTTAAATTGAATAAACATTGGAAGAAAAGTGTGGTACAGATTATCCCTGTATTAGTTATATACATAAAGCTGCATAACAAATACCACAAAGTTAGTGGCTTTAAACGACACTCACCTATCATCTCATAATTTTTGTAGGCCAGTTGTCCAGGCATGGCTTAGCTGGTCCTTCTCTCAGCATGTCACCAGGCACAAATGAAGGCATTGACCAGGCTGCAGTCTCAACTTCAAGTTCAACTATGAAATGATCCACTTTCACAATCTTTCCGATTGTTGGCAGAACGCATTTCCATTTGGCTGTAGGATTTATGAGTCTTGCTTCTTCACAGCCAACAACAGAGAAAGATAGTCTGCTGCTTCAAGTTCCTTATCTCCAGACCTGTTTGGTTTTAAAGTTGTTTATAATATCCTTATATACTTAAATTATCCGTAATACATCTGCTTTTAAAGAGCTCACCTGATTAGGCCAGGCCCACCAGGGTACTATCACTTTTGATGAACTGTAAGTTAATTGACTTAGAGACCTTACTCTGCCTTTGCCATATCATTGGAAAGAAATGCCTGAAAAAGCCCTTTTGCCTTTGCCATGTAATGTAGCCTGATCAGTGGAGTGTCATCCATCATATTTATAAGTTTTGCTCACACCGAAGAGGAGGGCATAACACAAGGGCATGGATAATTGCAGGTCATTTTAGAGTTTTGCTTACCATATCCTCATCCCCCAGAAATACCTCCCAAATTTTGGTATCACTGGCATTCTTTGAATCACCAGCATATGGTAGAACCTGTGTTTTTTGTATTTATGAAGCACTTAAAACCAAGTTATTTTTCACAAAATTTTAATTGTTATATGTTTTTCATTTTATTTTCTTTTTCATTTTCCATTTGATGTCTGGGAGCATTTGTTTAATTTCCTGTGTGCATTTGTGTATGGCAGCTAAGGCAATAGTAATCTTTACACGAGGCAACAGTAATCTTTACACTAGTAAGTGTGTGTTTGTTCACTGATTCCCAATAGAAGGTCTGTTTATTCCCTAGTGGTTTTTGTAAACTACCCTTCTGGTTCTGCTTTGTTTTATAGCAGCAACTTGGGGGAAGTGGTAGGTGGCCTGTCTACTGAGCGTGGCTGTGACTTCCTGCTGTGTAAGTAGGTGTACAAGTCTCCTTTCTGACTCTTCTGGCTTCTCTGCTGACTGCCCAGGGTGCCATGGAGAACTAGCACTGGGGGCTCTGGGAAGGGGACCACAGCTCTGGTGCTCAGGGCCTTACCTCCCCCTGGCGGACCTGGGAGAAACTTTGGGTTCCCTGAGCAGTAAGACAGGATAATGGTTTTTAGAAATGGAGCAGATGTTTTGAGTTGCTTTGGATATATTCCCAGAAGTGGGATTGCTGAGTCATAAGGCAGTTCCAGTTTTAGTTTTTTGAGGTAACTCCATATTGTTTTCCACAGTGGCTGCCCCAATCGGCATTCCCTCCAAAAGTACACTGGGGTTCCCTTTTCTCCACATCCTTGCTAGTATTTGTTGTTTGTTGATTTATTGATGATAGAGCCATTCTTATGGGTGTGAGGTGATATCTCATTGTGGTTTTAATTTGCATTTCTCTGATGATTAGTGACATTGAGAAACACTGATTTGAAAGAATATATGCATGCCTATGTTCATTGCAGTGTTATTTACAAAAGCCAAGATTTGAAAGTAG
Source organism: Micronycteris hirsuta (assembly GCA_004026765.1). Classification (NCBI taxonomy): domain Eukaryota; kingdom Metazoa; phylum Chordata; class Mammalia; order Chiroptera; family Phyllostomidae; genus Micronycteris; species Micronycteris hirsuta. Next base: position 76,580 of record PVJI01002750.1, on the reverse strand, counting down.
CCTAAGTCCCTGTCAGTAGATAAGTGGATAAAAAGCTGTGATACATTTACACAGTGGAATACTACTCAGCTATAAAAAAAGAAGGAAATATTACCCTTTGTGACAACATGAATGGACCTGGAGAGCATTATGCTAAGTGAAATGAGCCAGTAAGAGAAAGACGAATACCATATGATTTCACATACATGTGGAATCTAATGAACAAAATCAGTAAACAAAATATAAACAGACTCATAGATGCAGAAAGTAAATTTAGAGCTGTCAGAGGGGAGAGGTACTGAGCGGCTGGGTGAAACAAGTGAAGGGATTAAGCAGCAAAGACAAAAACAAGAAAACCTCATAGACACAGACAACAGTGTGGTGATTACCAGAGGGGAAGGGGGGTTGAGGGAAGGAGAAGACGGTAAAGGGGAGACAAAAGGTGACAGGAGACTTGGCTTGGGGTGTCGAACACACAGTACAGTGTACAGATGGTATACTGTAGAATTGTATGTATACCTGGAACCTATATTATTTTATTAACCAATGTCACCCCAATAAATTCAATAAAAATTAAAAAGAAGAAATAGCCCTTACTGATGTGGCTCGATGGGATGGGTATCTTACCACCAAGGGTAAGGTCACCGGTTCAGTTCTCAGTCAGGGCACATGCCTGGGTTGTGGGCCAGGTGTCCAGTTAGGGGCATGCAAGAGACAACCAACTGATGTTTCTTAGGCACATCAATGTTTCTGTGCCTCTTTCTCCCTCCCTTCCCCTTTCTCTAAAAATAAGTAGCATCTCTTTTTAAAAAAGAAGAAGAAATAGAGCAGATGACTTAATTGCAGGTGGCAAACGGGAAGAGCTTCCAAGACAGAATAACAGCGCATTTGGCAGTTCCTAGTGGGGATCATGCCCAGGTCTGCAGTATACTTAGTACGTGTGTGCAAGCGGGGGGAAGCTTCTCTGGCCTGGCTCTCTCTTGCGACATGGAGGTACACCAGCCAGAGAAATTGTCCTTCTCTAAGCCCCTCACTCATCTCCCCTCAGGTGACCGGGAGCCTTGCTTCTCTTTGGGAGCCGCTTCTCCATTTCTCTGTTTCATAATTCATTACATTGGCTACAGGCAGCCTCATCAGTTGGTCTAGTTATGTGTGTGCTTCGGTACTAGGATCCCCCCAGAACATAGCTGTAAGCTACATTCTCCAAAGTCCACTAGGCCAGCATTAAGAGTGAATTTTTTAATGTCCACTTGCCTGAATCTTGCACCAGTCTCTTACTTGGTTCTAATCTTGGGCACTAAACATGAGTTTAGAGTAATATTTTAGGGGGCTGAGCAATGTAGAAAGTTCCCTAAATATTAACATTGTAGATGTTGGGGAATTGGATGTAGTCATGACAGAGATCAACATGTAGCCGAGAAATAAAACCATAACATCATAATGGAATATGATAGTGAAATATGTTACCGTCACCCTGTGAGTAGGTGATCTACAGGTTATTAGTCTTCAATCTCATTTCTTGAAAAGGAAATTCTAAACATGGTAAGTTTTTGAAAGATAACTTTTTTATATAAAAATTATCTCTGAAAATCCAGTCCACACCCCAACCCAGTTCCATTAGAATCTTTTTGACAGGGACCAAGGTATTAAGGTATATATTATTAAACCCAGATGATCCCAAAGTATAGACAAATTTAAGAATCATTTAAGCAGTAGTTTTAAAAGTAGTATATTGCGCCCTGGCTGGTGTAGCTCAATGGATTGAGTGCGGGCTGTGGACCTAAGGGTTGCCAGTTCGATTCCCAGTCAGGGCACATGCCTGGGTTGCAGGCCAGGTCCCCAGGGGGGACACGTGAGATGCAACCACACGTTGATGTTTCTCCCCATCTCTTTCTCCCCTGATTCCCTTCTGTCTAAAAATAAATAAATAAAATCTTAAAAAAAAGTATATTGCAAACAGTGTTTTGAAATTAGGGAGAGATGGTAGGTACTAAATACATGGTGATGTGATCAAATATAATAATTGTGTTGCTTTTTGAATGTCATTCAGTGTGGAGAAATTTAAAGGAAAAAAGATTACCAGTACATGTTTTAATCACAGATGATCAGTCAGTTCTTAATGTGTATTAATCATCTATTCTGTAAATGATGTGTTAAGTCCAGGAGAAGCTAACAGCTGACCTCCACCTAAGTGGCCTGCATAGCCTCCCAGCTCATAATGAATATGGTAACTGACGTCACCTCTTGTGTTTACTTAGCACTGACGCCAGCAGCTGGTTGGGCACTCTCCCTCTGCTGGCAGCCTGTGCTTCCCCCGCCTCCAGGGGGATTAAAGTCAAGCGGCTTGTTTCCATACCTCTCTGTGTCTACTGTGTTATCACAAATAGGTGATTTAGCTAAATAGCATGTAAACCAGTAGAAAGCGAGGGTGAAGTGCAAGACAGTTAGTTATTGTTTCAATGAGAGCTATGATAAATGCTGGAAGGTCAGAATAAAGAGATAGCTGTTGGATTAGAGTGTTTGAGAAAACAGTAGAAAGTATGGTAAAAGATCATAAACATACAGTTGGTCTGTTCCTCTATTTCAGCTTTGTTTTTTAATTCCCTTTCCTCTTTCAGTTGATGAGACAGGAGGTCATAGAGGGTGTGCAATGCGTAATGTATCATGTGTGAGGATTATGTGGCCTTTGGATCTGAAGCCCAGACTCAATAAGGGAGATTGGGAGATTGAGTATATATTATATTCTGTGTTTGAAAAACTTGAGGGATATATCAATTTTTATCAGGGTTTTTTTTTTTTTCATTTTTTAAAAAATACTTGACCACATCACTATGTCTCTTTTACTTATGTTTTTAATGATTTTATTGATTTATTTTTAGAGAGAAGGGAAGGGAGGGAGAAAGAGATGGAGTAAAACATCAATGTGTGGTTGCCTCTTGTGCGCCCCCTACTGGGGTCCTGGTCTGCAACCCCGGCATGAGCCCTGACTGGGAATCAAACTGGCGACCCTTTGGTTTGCAAGCTGGCACTGAATTCACTGAGCCACAGCAGCTAGGGCTTTTTTTTTTTTTTTTTAAAGCAAACTTTCTTATTTCAGATAATTTAGACTTATAGGATTATTGTGAAAATAGTACAGAGAGATTCCATATGCTTCATACCTAATTTCCCTATTATTGACATCTTACATTCCTGTATTACATTCGACACAATTAGTAAACTTGTATTGATGCATTATCAGTAACTAAAATCTATAGTTTACTCAAATTTTCTCACTTTCTTTCTAGTATTGCCTTTTGGTTCCAGGACCCCACTCAGAATACTACATTACCTTTAGTAGTCATGTCTCCTTAGGCTTTGCTGGGCTGTGCAGTTTTTCTGACCGTCTTTATTTCTGATGCCCTTGTCAGTTTTGAGGAGTACTGGTCAGGTATTTTTTAGGACATCCTTCAACTGGGGATTGTCTGTTGTTTTCCTCATGATTAGACGGTGGTTTATGAGTTTTGGAAGGAAGACCACAGAGATGCCTGCCATTCCCATCACATCATATTAAGGTTGTGTACTGTCCACATGACTGACCTCTGTTGATGTTGCCCTTGATCCCCTGGCTGAGGTTGCTGCGCAGAATCACCTGGATAACCCACTGACCACTCACATCTTTGGGCCTTGAGATTTTTATCTTTAGAGATAAAATTAAAAGATATAGACAGTAGGGGTTTGGTACAGATAACACATGGGCTGGCATGCAGTAAGCTCCATTAATATCTTTGGCTCTGAAATTCTTTTATTCTGGAACCATTTTAGAACTAAATACCAGGTGCTGAGACTTATAAGTTTATGTCATAAACTGGTGGTTATGAAATGCTTAGGGACATCAGAGTCACCTAGGAGAGCTAATAAAGAACACACAGGAGTCTAAGGTCATTGAAAAAGCCTGGGCCTGGATGTTTGTATGTTTTACCAAGTTATTCAGATAAATTCTGATATGACTGATATTTAAGAATGAAAAATAAAAATGTTAGATGCAAGATAACTTTTCTGAGGATGATGCCTGTTGTTTTTTCCTAACAAGCATCCAGTCTGCCGCTTCAGGCAGTCCCTAACACTTGTTAGAGATGCCTGCCCTTCCCAATGTTACAGAGGCCTTTGTCAGGAACAAAGCTTTGACCCATGCCTGGCCAGTCAACCACCTCCATTTTCCTGGTCTCAGAACTTGACCCAGGGCTGGAAACACAAGTCAAGTCAATTTCATGAATGGAGTGAAACATATGGATGGGAAATAGGAATATAAACATTGCATCCAGCCAACTCAATGTATTGAATGTTGACATATGAAATGCCAAGGTAAACTTGACTCAAGAAGTGTTTTGTAATCAATAGTCAATGAACTAATTATCTAGTCATGGGCAGTATGCCATCTTTGGATGAATGATTGATTAGTATTGTTAAAGTAATTGTGTACAAAGGCCCTGAATTGTGATTCATTTGTAGCTGAAAGGCAAATTCACGTATCAAGAGATGTTTCTTGACATTTTGCTCCTGTGAAGGTCAATTATGGTAATTTATTTAAACAATTCATTGAGTATATTAAAACAAAGTAATTGAAAGTGAGAATGTGCTCATACAATTCATATTTCGAAATGACACAATTATTAGCACACCTATATGTCACAAGTATTACGTATTTGTTAAGACTTTCTTAATGAAGGTAAATACTATTTGACAAGTAATCATCCCCTTGATTATCCTTTTTGAAAAGCTAGGTTTTGTGTACTACTTTTATAGAAAGCTCTGATAGCCAATAGTATAACTTACCTAGTTCTTTATTATAGGATGCTTCCTAGGTCTCAATTATTTTGATCATTATTATTAAGGACTTGCAACTAAAGAATGCTTAAAAATATTTCTGTCCTCTAGTGTGCAAGATTATGCCTTTTTTTAAAGTAACATGCTGTTTTTGTTTGCTACATGATTAATTTGGGAATAGATCCCTGGGATAAAGCACCATGTAATAGCTATAATCAGATATATTTTATGTGGAAATCCCAGATCAGTCACTCATCGGCTGTTTGTGATGTTGAGTATGTTAATTAATTTTTCTGAGGCTCAGTTTTCCTATCTATAAAATAATTGGCATTTTCAATATTACATTACTGTGGATAAAAATAACATATCCAAAAGTCTAGCATGCAGTGCGTATTCAAATAATAGTACCTATTTTAGATTCTCATGAATTGCATTTATTACTTTTCTTTACCTCTCCACAGAAACACTAGCATTCTCAGCAGAGACTTAATGACTAGGAATTTAATTAACAAAATATTCTTTCAAGTGCATTGTTGATAGATATCATATGGGAGTTGACAATGCCAAGTTCCAGTGTTTTCAACCTTCTTTGCCTTTCTTACTGGCTGATGAGGTGGAAGATTCTGCCCTCTGCTCCCCAAACCCTGTGCTCTGCACCCTTATGACCAGAGCAACTCTAATATTCGGGTGCCCTCCTCCTCCCCAGATGTATTGATTCCTAACACTGCTGTAACAAATTACCACAGAGTGAGAGGCTTCAAGCAATAGAAGTTTATTCTCCTAAATCAGTGTGTCAGAAGGGCCAGCCATACTTCCTCAAAAAGTTCCATAGAGGGTCCTTCCTTGCCTCTTCTAGCTCTAGTCGGTTTCTGGCAACCCTTGGCATAGCTTGGCTTGTGGCAGCGTACACCAGTCTCTGCCTCCATCATCACGTGGCCGAATTCCTTGCATGTGCATCTGTGTCCAAATTACTCTTCTTATAAGAATACCGCTCTTTGGATTAGCTGCAGCCTGGTTGAGTAGGACCTCGTCTTTGTTTGATTACGTCTGCAACAGTGCTATTTACAAATAGGTCTCATTCACAGCTTCCAGTGAACGTATATTTTAAGGGACCCAGTTCAAGCCAGTACACCAAGGCTACAGATATATGTTTCATTTCTAGTCCCTGTGGAAAGCAGGGTTTTTCACATGCTTTGCCCTTAACTCCTCTGTAATCAGCAGCCCCCATGAGAACAGCCCATAGACTTCCATAGAACTCTGTGGGAAGGTGAAGGGCCACGCCTCCTTGTGATATAATCCATTTCAACTCATTGGGTAAAATGTCACAGCTGTAAATCCTCCACAGGGAGATATTCTCCAAGAGAAAGGGCTAAGTCAAGTAGCAAGAGAGTTGGGGACAATGCAGTGGAGGGACAGGTGACAGTTATTGAGTCGTCATTATTGTGATGATCTGAAGTGTATTTCATCTCAGGATTCAGGGTGGGGAAAAGGTAGTTTTACAGTTGTTTGTGTGGAAAATATACAATAATTAATAAATAACAATACAAGAAAAACTGTGTTTCATGTACTGACAACTGTAAACCTGCGTTTGCTCCGTCCTGTAGTATGAAGTGTTATCTCAGTTTCACAGATGAGGAAATGGATGTTTAAGTTCTATGACTTCTCCAAGGTCCTGCCACTAAAACATGACAGAGTAGATTTTTATGTCTAATTCTGTCCAATTCCAACACCCAAATTCTTTTAAATTCTCCAAGAACTTGGGTTTTTTTTTTCTCTTTTGTTTAACTGCCCAGTGAATTTTTATCATCTTTTCTTATGTGATGTCGGAATAGTGGCATGTCCTGAGAAGACAATGTGGTAGAAACTGCGCTTTTCCCCACCCTTTGAAAGAGGCATGTAGGACGCACACAGGGGCCTAAGACGCATGTCCTCTTCATCCTCTTTATTTTTCTCTTTGATGAGAACCTTTTTCTGACTATTTCTTAAAAGTCAGACAGGATGTGCGATTGAAGGGAAATCTAGGGTGGATTTAAGAAGCAAGGAGCTAGTGACTGAATTTCCAGCTGAGCTGTGTGGCAGGTAGGAACTCACCAGCATTTGAAGTTGGTTGTTGAGGACTCTCTTGTACAAGCAGAAGAGCCTGGTTACCTGGACTGCATCTTAATCTGGTGTTTGGATTAAGGACCACACCATTTTTAGTTGAGTCCTTAAGAAAATTGTATCAATGAGGTAACACAAAATTGAGTAGCATTCTACAGTTGAAAAATATATTCCTTAGATCAGTGCTGAAATATCTTTTTCCATTTTTCAAGTGAAAATTTAAGAGAATCTAATAATCAGCTCTGCTAGCAAAAATACCAGTGTTTCAGACAAAAGTCAATATTGTTTTCTTCTCAATCAACAAATAAGCAAATTGATTTTAGCTTGACATATATTCTGTATGTTTATTGTATAATAAATGATACAACAATTTTAAGGTTTAGCCAGTTGTTGTTTTTTTTTAACTGCTACTTGAATTTCCTTCTGCTCCACATTATTTGATAACCAGTTTCCATCCTGTAGATTAATGCGCTCTCTCTCCTTGCTTGACAACTTGTTCAGTATTTTGTCTCCTTTAACAAATTGTTCAGAACAGCAAGTGCAGACTTTAAAAGATAATGTCTATGGGTCAACCCTATTGTTTATCCTCTTAGTATTAAAAAAAAATTTCATGGCTTCTACATGATGATTTCCTTTTAAAATTGGATATAAGTTTGCATGATTTTTCATGTGCTTTTTCATTAGGTCCTGATATATGAAAACTGGTTATAAATCAAAAAAATTATTAATGTTCTATTCTTAAACAGCTTTAGACAGCTTCTGGGGCTAAGGCTAAGCTTGGCATAATTAAATCTACATCACAATAATTTCCAAATTAATTAGCTATGTTATTCATTAAATAAAAATTCACTGTTTACAGCAATATTATTGATATTGCACAAAATAGGAAAGCCAGAAATAACCTAATTTTACTGCCTAAAAAAAATCATCGCATTTGTGTGAGCTTAGAGACATGTTTAAATTTACACGTGGATGCTTTTGTTCCTGTTACTTTTTAAAATGCCTGAGTGAACCCTAGAACATTATTGAGGGGAAGTTGGGGTGTTCAGTGGCCTCCACGGGTATTTGCAACTGATTTCATGGTGGGCAGTCACCATTCAGCACAAACAGCTTCCTCTGTGATACTGTCATCTGACTTTGCACCATGTCAGACGGTCGTTGCAGGATTGTGACTTAGGTCATCTAACTCTCAGCTCTTTGAGGCAAGAGTGCATCACCCTTAGCTAGTCTACTACATCACTTTTTTCATACTCTCTAATCGTCACAGATCTGATTTATGATGAATCATTATGATAACTTCTATTTTAAAAGGTAGAAGATGAATTTATATGACGCATAGTTTACCCCCCTGAACCATATGCTAATCCAATATTTTCAAATGCTGCTCCAGATCTTCAGGCTCCCTGCTCCTGCTTGAATAGAAGAGCTTTGCTTTTATATCTCAGGCTTTGTGTGAAATTTCATCGGAACAAAGGAATTCAGTGGTCAGAAGATCAGACGACTATGTCTGCTCTTCTGAAATTGAAAGGCATTTACCCCCTTTTAAAAGAAAAAGACCACTGTGTGCTTAATCTGTATTTTACTCTGTAGAACAAGGTCCTTCACCATTTAGGGTTCATAGACCTCCCTGAGAATTTTATATAAGTGTTGAGAGCTCTTAATAAAATTCACAAATGCATAGGCATCCATCTGTTCAGAAGCAATTTAAAATATTCCAAGACTACTGTAAGCCCTTAGACCCCAGTTTAAGAACTCTCATCTAAATTTTATTTTATTATTATTATAAATAGCAAAGAAAACCTTAGACACAAAAGCCCACCACTTGACTTTATAGTCTTTATCTAATGAATTCTAAATGAATTCAGTATAATTTTGAGTCTAAAAATGATACTACAAATAGTTAAGAGAAAATATAAGTATTTCTAAAATATTGAAAAATAAAAGGCAGAGATAATAAGGAAAAGAGTCAAAGACTGAGTCAAGATTAAAACTTGAAATTTCTAAACAGCAAAACCATTGAGAAATATATGTGACAAGTAAAAAAACAGTTCGATACATTCATATGCTAGTTAGAGAGTTCATCTCTCACCTATACAAGGAGGAGTCTAGTAAGGAAATCACTGTCCCCCAGTATAAAAATGGGCAATGACCATGAATGTGCAAATTATAAAGTAAGGAATAAAAATGGGCAAGAAGAGGGAAATACTCATTTTCCCCTCCTAATCAAAACTATGAGGTCACTCTTTGTCCTTCAGCTCAACGAACTTGAGTAAAGAAGTCCTGGTGTGCAGCGTGGCATACTGATGTGCCCACTGAGCCCATAAATTGACCAGCCTGCCTGGAGTGAATGTTTCAGTGTGTTTCGAAAGCCCTATAATGGTACATGGCTTGAGGCAATAATCCCACCCCGGAGAATTTATTCAAGAAAATGGACAAGCAAGCAAAGGTGTCTATTGCAACATCTTTTAATGGTGGAATATTGGAGACAAGTTAAATATTCCAAACAACAGATGGGGTGGATAAATAACAATGCATCAGCTAATTAGATGTGATGAAGGCATTAAAATGGCACTGCATAAATTATTGCTGTTATAGAAGGAGGTCAGGAGAAGACATTTATTGAAGATTCCATATTACAGAGTAATGTAAAATTTTGTTTGTAAGTATGTGTCTGTTACAAATATGTTCAGGGTCCAGCACAATAATGCCCCTTTTTATTATATAAAACTCTTTTATTACAAAATCATGAGCATGTAAGTCTGTAACATAACAATATCACACTCAAGTACAACATATGACATTTTAGGTGAAATGTTCAAATTTCTGTCCATCTCGTGCGAGACATTCACGTACCCTACCACACTCGATGTCACTTCTGCTGGATCTTGTACATGTACAGAATCTTTAATATTTGTTTTCCTCTAAATGGTGGTGTTTGAAATATTTTATCTCTATTTTTGAAATGCATTGCTTATCTGTATTTCTGTTTGGTACTGTAGTCCTGCGTTATGGGATACATTTAAAATTTAAGAATGTTCCTGTCAAATTCTAAAAATAATGCCAAAAACGTGGATCTAGGAAACTTGTACGTATTTCCACGATGGGAAAAAAATCTAGATCCTTTTCTTTTTTTACTGTATAAACTTCTAATTTCACATATAGGCGTGTTTATGGATTTCATATGTATATTCATATGTAGTGATTTTATGAGTAGTTAATAGGAATATTTAATTCTGACAGGATCCAACTCTCATACAGGTTTAAGGAAAGAAGTGTTTTGTATTTTGTTTATAAGGATGCAGTTGTGTTTCCCATAACCCAAGAGGAACATGGCTGAGTCTCAGGAAATACATGAAGCTAATCATCTCCATGGTCCTTTCTGGGCACCTTTTCTCTGCTTTTCCGGTCTACATGGAAGGAAGCACAGGAACTCATTACTCTCAAACTTTACATCTTTCAGCTGTGACCATTAGTAAAAGATGGGGTAACCCCCTAGGCCCCAAACCCAGCAACCCCAGGGCAGGCTCTGTCTGTCTGATGCCCAGTCTCTGTCAGATTTAGCATTGTATGGAAATATTTCAGCTCCCGCTGCCCCCCATGGATCCCGGGCACACATGGGTAGTTCCTTGAATATACCAGGAATGCATTAATTCAACCAAATTAAAAACGCATCCACTATAATGAAGTCTTTTTTTTTCTTTGCGTAACACTTGACAAACTGTAGCTGTATTTTCACAGTATTTCAAGATTTTTCTATATTCTAATTATGTTTACTTCATGTAATATTAGTTCAGTCTGAGGGTTTCTGTCAAGAATAATAAGTTGCTATCAAATTCCACGAGTACCAGTTGTGTGTCTTGAAAAACAGGGAGACCTGGTTTCAGTGCTATTTCTGTGTCTCTCTGAGTCTTGATGCTGAGCAAGTTCCTAAGCCCCATGGTCTCTGTTTCTGTCTGTCTAATATGTGACTGGGCTTCTGCTTTCTGAAGACTCTCCCAGGCCTCAAAGCACAGGCTAATCTTTAAAATTGAATCTGTCATGGTAGTTGACTTGGATGGGTCTCTCGGGCTGATTGTAATCCTTTAAATTTATTAGCTATTTGGAATTTCATAATTTTTCCACAATTCTAGCACAATATAGTCCTAAATAAGAGAACGTTATTAAACCTGGAATTAGACTGCCAACATATTTTCAAATCGAATGTTTAATTTCCTATTTGGAAAATGAGACATCTGCCTGGAGAAAATCAGTGGGGTTGGAAAACAAATTACGTGTCAGCAATGTTGGTATGGAAAAATTATACATATTTATGAATGGCAAAATTGCCTTATTCCTGGGGTTTGAAAATGTAATTAACAATCATTTATAAGCTATTGATTTTAGTTGAATTTCTTATGGTGGAGCATGTACTTCATGTGTGTGTGAATTTACACATAATGCTGTCCACTGTACAGTGTCTCTAGGTACCATGTATTTTGATGTTTAAATCTTTATCAATATAATTCAGATGCTAGGCCATCAAGTATCTACTTCAGTGCTATAGGCAGATGGATAATATATAAATGAGTAGTAAAGTAAATTGCCATTTTTAAGCTCTAGAGGAATGCTATATTTTACTGTATTTTAATATTTATGTATAATACACACTTTAAGTACCTTGTGTGAATCATTCAAAGGCTACATTAAACTAAGTTCCTTTAAGGATTTAGTTGTGCACCACAAATGCGAAAGGATTGTCTTCCATTCACACGTTGTTATTATACTATAAATATTAGTGTCTTGTCCACATCATTTTCTGTTCATACTGTCAGAACAGGAGGCATCAGCCTTCAGAGGGCAAACCAGTGCCAGAGATAAATCACTGAGATGCTCCCCAGAGAAACAGACCATCCCTGAGGACACCGAGCCCCATGTCTTCAGGATCCTGGGTCCTTTCTCTGCCTATCAGGCACGTGGGGAACTCAGTGATGGAGTTGTTCTGCTTGGATTTGTTTCTGCAGGAAAGAGCTCACTCGGCTAACGTAATAAAGAAAATTTCTCTTAGAGGGGAGAGAAGAGTGTTTTCTTATTCTTTGGTTTCTATATAATATATAATGGATGTCTTTCCCCTCTGAATCAAATCACTGGGTCCCAAACTTTAATATGCTGCAGAATCTCCTGGGAACCTTGGTACAATGTAGAATTCTAGGCAGCACATCAGAAAGTCTCATTTACAAATTCTGGATTTCCTTCAAGGATCCATGGCTGGGTCACTTCAGGTACCAACTGCCCTGCACCCCTCTTTGAAATCTCAGACACAGAAACAGCAGCGAGGCTGTTTCCGTGGTAACTTTGTGGGGCCCAGGGGTGGGGCCTACAGAGTGGCTCTCTGCAGGTAGTGTTTGTCAGGCAGCTTCGGATAGTGTGTGTTTGTGAGTTTGCAAGAGGTGGGTGGTGTACTGCCGCACAAACTGATGCTCCTGGGCTCTGGGTCTCCTTAGGCACCCGTTGGTTGTGTGAACTTCGGTCGTTCTTGGGGCCCTTGGTGCCTTGGCCCTTTACTAACACCTGTACTGAGGGGAAGGCTCCTTGGGTTACAGGGGGCGCCCTCTGCCCACGATTTGCTCTCTGTCTGTGCTCTAGTGTGATGGTGTTCAGAAAGGCCAGAAACCGACTGAGAGATCACAGAAAATTTGGGTCATTCCGTTTCATGAAGCTTCATGCAAGAGCTTTTTCATGCTTACTACTGTAATTAAAAAAAATTGGTATGACTAGGCATGTCAGCCTCCGTTTTGGATTATTCATAGAAGTGAAGGAGTCTGTCATTTCAACTTAGAATTTTTATATTTTAGTTAAGAATTTAGTGAAACATTATTGAAATAGTCTCTTGATTGACCAATAAAACTGTGAATTATTATGTATAATATTTGCATATCACATATTTTCCTTTTTACGTAATTTGACAAATATTATCCAAAGACTATACAGGGAAATAGCCGGGGTACAACAGAGACTCTGTCAACAGAATGCACAGTGCTGTTTACCAGACGTTTGCCAGGTAACGAACCTGCTTCATGCTTCCGTCACTCCTTCCAACGTGGCCATCCATACTTGATCAGTGGCGAACTAATGCAGAGCCAAGAAGAGTTGCACCTTACAGCGGTCAGCCTTGATAGGTATCCTCTAAAAGTCCATTCCCAATATACTTACAGAGAGACTGAAGACATTATGCTGGAAAAGGCAGCAAAATAAAAATGGGCATGCATCTGACTCATCCTGCAGAGGGGATATAATTCTCGCATGTGGCTCACTTTTAACCCATCTCTTGAGTACGGCATAAGCTTGGTGGTTTTTTGTCTTAGACACAGAGGTGCTCAGGCATGACCCCTGAGCTTCTGGGAGAGGAACTGGAGAAATTCAGTGGGTGTATCTGAACAGACAGAGATAAAGACGGAGCACACACACATTCTAACACCTGCAGTCATATGGCACCTTAGTAATCAATAGATATTGCGTAGGTGATGGCTTTCCTGCCATCAAAGCAGCATTGGAGCAGTGTTGGTAGTGAGGCTACCATATACAGCTGTACAGGTTATGCACTACACAGCTCTAGGGGATATTATTCATCTGTATCTGTGCTCCTCACATGTGCTTGCAATCTTGTTACAATGCTAATTCCACTCACCTTCTGGATCATAGCCAAGGCTGCGTGTGTACTGATCACGTTGAGTAGTGAACACCCTGACATCAGTGTGGATGCCACCCTGCGGAGTTGTGTGGTGGGCAGCTCTGGGGCCAAGTCAGGCTATCAGTGAAACACCACCCTCCTGGCCACAGCCATGTGTTACTCTGATTGGCCAGTTTCTTGGTTCTCCTCACCTCTAGTACATATAATGTGAATACTTCTAACTCACAAACATTGCCATAGAATACAGGGTGTGTTTGGGATTCATGTTAGTGAGGAAAGAGAGGAGAAATAGAACTTATAACACAACAGCCCGTGCATAACAGGACTAAATGGCTTTTCTTCATGACTTGTATGGAGCTTACAACAGTAACCAGGTCTGAACCATGGGTCCGTCCAGTGTCCTGCAGCTTACCCTTTCTGAACATCAGTGGCCCCAGGCCACTAACACTAATATTGTTGTGACTTGCATTTTCCCTGTGCAATGCCTTTTACTGATTCTCCTTATGAGATGTGCATTCACTCAGCCAGCCAATGGCATGTTGAATATACAGATACATGTAAATAATTTGTTACTGGAATGTGATTTAATTATTCAATTTAACTTTAATGGAAAAATAATGATCATGCGTAACTCAAGTTCTCATTATAGGATTGAAACAGTAAAAATACCTAGTGTATATATACCATGGGATTTCCAATATTAATTTTTGTAGTGCTGGCTTTATGGTACATCTTTTGGAAAATTCAAGCCTTTGTTTTCTATTTTTGCAGTGACAATAGTTATTAAGAAATCATGCAAAATCCATAATGTATAATGGTTCAATTCTGATGCAACCAACATATAACACTATAATTTCCATAATAGCTTTAACTGAAACATTTTAAAAGTATTGTAATAACTCATTAATAAATCATTTAAGTCATGGTCTGACCCTAAATAGTTTTGAGTCACTTTGACAATCCCGTGTCCGTCAGAACAGCTCCCTGATGCTAATCCCCTGCATGTCCTTGCCCTGCTGCCCACCTCCTTCTGTCAGCCACCTCCACACAGATGACCAGAGGAGCCTTTTAACTGGGCTTTACCACAAGTCCTGCATCTATTGAAAAATAATTTTTATGCTGCATTTAGAATAAAATTTTCAAAATGTTAAAATCTGATCTTGCGGGTCATTACTGCAGGTATAAAATCTTCTCACTCATCACTAGGTTCTTCAGGATATCCGAAGAATGCAGATTCAAAAATGTGGACACAAGACCCATGCCCTCTGACCTGGACCTTCCTTTCTTTCCTGTCACTCCTTCTAGGGTTCTCTTCCTCAGGCCTTTGCTCCCCTTTTCTGATCCATTTGGCAGCCTTGCTGTTTGTTTTTCCTGCCTCAGCCCAGCACACGTGCTCCCGTGACTGGGACTGCCCTCGCCTCCGCTCTCCTGCTGTCGGCTGCTGCCTGTCCTGCAGGACTCAGCTCAGCATCCTGTTTCCCAGACATGCTCCTGACCTCGCTGGCACTGCTTGGCCCTGTCAGAACGTTTGTCTCACTGCAGCCAGTGTCTGTTCACCTGCGCCACCTGTCCTCCTCGTTCTCCCCCTCCTCCACGTCTTTGCTCCTATGCCTGGTATTCCCATGCTCAGTGCATGAAAGAGGGGCTTGATGAACACTTGTTGTGTGACTAAATTGAAGGAAGAAAGAGAGGGAGGGGAGGGCCCTACCTGAAGACAGATTTAGTGATTCACTTTTTGAGACTAGATCTTATATTCACAATGCCCCGTGGCCAACAGAATCATAACACGTTTGCAATCTGAGTTGGTGCTAGTGAGATGATGTTCCTTGCTTTATGTCTACACGTATTTTTCTTGGTATAACTTCTCTTCCCATGAATTGGCGCTGCAATTATGGCGACTAGATTGTATGCACTTTGTAGTAGGCACTGCTTTTCTTATTCACTTCTTGACTATCAGTACCTAGCACAGTGTCTGGAAAATAAATTTTTTAATAGCACAATGAGCCAAAGGCATTACCATAACCAGCTGAAGTAGCTCACTGACTGAACTGTATCAGTTAGGGTCATTGGGTACAGGACTAAGAACCACAGATTCACTTACGGGGAAAAAGGTATTTGTTGGAACAATATGAGAAGTTCATGAAAGAAAAGGAAATGTCCAAAAGCTAGGGTTTAAGAAGAGCAAGACCCATGAGAACTCTAGGAATAGAAGTCACAGGGACGAGTAATCAGTGACAATGAGGTACCCCCTCTGGGAGACTCAAAATTCAACTGTTTTCTATCCTTGTATTACTTTCCTAAGTTCAGATCCCAGGAGGGGCCCATTTGATAAGAGACATGCTCACAGCTGGCCAGGAAAGCATGGTACGGTTGCTACTGTAACAGATTACACACGTTTAGTGGCTGAAAACAACATAAATGTATTATTTTGTAATTCTAGAGGTTAGGAGCCTACCATGGATATCACTAAGCCAGCCTCAAGATGCTGATAGCTGCATCGCTTCTGGAGGGCCTGGAGATGAATCCATTTCCTTACCTTTTTCAGCTTCCAGAGGTCACCCACGTTCCTTGGCTCATGACCCCCTTCCGTCTTCAAGGTCAACGACTGCATCATGCATCTTCTGCTGTCACATCTCTGTCTCTGACTCTGACCATCTTGCCTCCCTCTTCCAATAATAAGGATCCTTGTAACTACATTGGGCCCATCCAGATAACCCAGGATAACCTTCAAAGTTAAGGACAGCTAATTAACAGCTTTACTTCCTTCTGTACTAATTCCACTTTGTCATGGAACGTGACTTGCTCATAAGTTCCAGGGATAGGAGCATGGACATCATTGGGGGACATTATTTTTCCTGCCACTGGTGGGAACCCCAGATTATGAGCCCAGGAAACTTTATGCACCCTAAGATGTGTAACTCCTTCCAAGAAAGTCAAGGTTCAATAAACCGAACAGGGAGAAGGGCTACTGCTCAGACAAAAACAATAGACTTCCACTGCACATGTTGAAGTTCACATTGTCCATTTTTAGCACTAAAAGTTACATTCTAAAGATGTTTCATCTCGCAGTGAGGATGTGTGAAGTTCAGTGAGTGAGTTTGACAATATGAAATTTCTAGCATAGTATTTGGGTAAGTTATTCTCCCCCTCTTCAATACTTACTTTGAAAGCTCTTGTGGTGCCAGTTGGCCAAGCTTGGCAGACAATTAAAGCCTAATCAGTGTTTCTTCTACAAAAGAGTTGCCCTCATCAGTTGAATCATAGGCAGGTGGGATACTAATAAGTCAAAAAACTACTACTGAACAGGTCACCGTCCTACAATGAAACGGTCTAAAGACATTTTAGTTAGTTACCTTATTTCATAGGATTGGGTTGGCTTGAGTAACTGGGGAGACTGTAATAGCTCTGAATAAAAGCGTGTTTCTCCCATTTCTATTCCTTTCACAAATCTTTACTAACAGCACGTGGAAAGGGGTTCTTTGCCTTAGGTTAAGAACAGTTGTTCTGGCAATATTCAATTGATGAATCCTCTTTCTTTTGCAAAGTCAAATGTACGATTTCAGATTCAAACCCAGAGAGAAGCAGGAGAAGCGAGGGCACAGGTCAGTGTTTGGGGTTGACTGGCCCATGAAGTTGCTGCTGGCCACACCAAGACAGCTAATTCATGGTGCCCTAGATTAAACTCATGAGGTCATTGCAAAACACATGAAAAAAAGCAAGCAAAATATAAACATGTTTGAACACTGTCATTTATCTTAAAAGCAAGCCCTCATTTGGAAATTGTAGTGCACCTTTTATTTCATCTTTCATTTACTTTTTGAAATAATTCTTTTGGGAACGTCTCATGTCTTGGATAAGCAAGTGTTTCATATTATGCATAAGAGAGCTGTCCAGGGCCAGCTTCTTCCTTTTCGTTCGTTGTGCAGGATTGGGAACTTGCTCTACACATTAGAGTATATATCTAATAGCCAGACTTATGGTTTTATTCTCTGCTCTGTTAAAGACGCAGGGTATGACCTTGAAAGTGTTACTTAATTCCTTTATGCCTCATTACCCTCCCATTTATAAAACGTGTCTGCGAAGAGGCCTTGCTCCGCGCCGCGAAGAGACGGAGAACGGTTGTCATTGCAGAGGACTCGAGACTTGACGAAGTGGAACTGCGATTTTACCTGGTTATACCAACAGATATATTCTTCGTATTTAAAAGTTCAATTTATCTTCCACATAACTAAAAGCTAAGTATAGGAGAAATCACATATATACGTGTGGATAACAGGTTTCCTCCTTACAGATTCAACCAATACTACGTGCTCTACATGATTCGGTCCTGCAACTTCTTAGTCCCCACATTTTTCTAATCCTCGTAGAGTCTGGTTTTCCAAAACTTCCTTATGTGTAAACTAATGTGGTTGATTTAAATTTTAGATGGGAAGTTTGCTTGGTGACCAGTATATAAGCTATGACTTTTTAGTGGGGGTGGCAGGGTGTGTAATCATGCACACAGGAGACTTCAGTTTTGGATCCTGCGCACGCCTGAATGGCAGCTGGGTGAGGTCTTATGCAGCCAAAGCAGAGTGACTTGAATTTTTTTTTTTTTTTTTAAGATTTTATTTATTTATTTTCAGAGAGAGGGGAAGGGAGGGAGAAAGAGAGGGAGAGAAACAGCAATGTATGGTTGCCTCTCACATGGCCCTCACTGGGGACCTGGCCCGCAACCCAGGCATGTGCCCTGACTGGGAATCGAACTGAGACACTTGGGTTCCCAGCCCGCGCTCAATCCACTGAGCTACACCAGCCAGGGACTGAGTGACTTGAATTTAATGATGGATCTGTGTGGTGTGGTGTGATGTAAATTTAAGTATGCAAAATTGAATTTCATTAGTTTATTTTTCAGTTTTTCTAGGGACCTATACAATGAGTAAATTGTGACTAGGTGTATATAATCTTGAAAATAAAATCAACAAGTTAATTTAAGATTAGTGTTCTTCATGCTATTACTTGTTCAATTTGTCCAATATACCAATAAAACTTTAATCCCATGTTCCAATTTCAGAAAGATTAAAAAAAAAAGTTAACCGGGAGACATTTTTCCTGAATTGTGCCAATTATGTGTATGGTACCCAGAAGTTAGATAATGATTTTTGAATAAGGCGATGTATAGATTTGTTAATCTAAATCGAAATTCAGCCACTTGAACAATTTAAATTTAGCGTCATTCTCAGAGTAATGGCTGTGTCACAAAAGTGGACTGTCAGATGGCATTGCCCTTGCTGCCGCTGTCCTCAGACACAGAGTCACCGGGGCGCAGAGGCAGGGTCCGCGTGAAGCAAGAGCTTCTTTCAAAACCCACCACCGTTTTTTTTTTTTTTGTGTGTGTGTGGAATTGTTGACATCAACAAGTACCAGTAGCCACTTGTTTCATAATTAAATTAATAAATGACTAATTCATCTGGTTAGTAAATGATTTTAGGCCAAACATTCACACAGTGAACAGACCAGCTAAATAATCACGTAACAGACAGACCAGGTCGAACGTTACAATTCACGTAACATCCATCCATTTATTATAGAAATACTGGAAACTGGTTTAAAAAACAACAACAAAAAACACAAGCAAAACAAAACCAGCAAACAAAGAAATGCTTCAAACCAAGAGATCGGAACCAGTCAGTAAAGAGAAGTCATTTAAAATTAGGGAGTCATTTAAAAATACATAAATTATATGGTCATTTGATTTTAACTTCATTGTACCTGTGTTCACCAGTTTTATAGAACCTAGATCATTTATTTAAATACGGGTGTGCACATAAGAGGGCCAGATAAACATATTTGCAGACCCCTCCCTCACCTTAGCTTCCCCTCATTGCATCATCCTTTATGATTTCCAATTTCCATTTCTTTAAATGAGCAAGGAATCTAAGATAGTTGTAAAGCATTCTGAAGGAGGAGTCCTTCTAGATGTCTGTAATTTTCCCTAACCTCTTACAATTATCTATAATTAATTCCGTAGCAATTTTAAATGGATTATCTTAAAGGATTTTCCTCAAAGCATTATAAAGAAACAAAAACTCTTATTCTTGATGCAATTATGTCTCATTGGTTTACATATGTTTAATTAAATAATATAATTATAGGTTACACTGGAATGAATGGGTTTGGATGCAACAGGCCTTGCTCTTGGAAAGCTGCTCTGTAACCAGTGAGGGCAGGGGAGTCCAGGCAGCTGTGGAGCAGACAGCTGACCACAGGTGCAGTGGAGGCTGGTCGCTGCACAGTGGAGCCAGTTAAAAGAGCTTCTAGAATATACCCTGGTCATAGTGCCAGACATTCAGACACCAAAATACTAAGTCCTCTGAAGGCATTCAGACTTGTACACTTTCCATCTTTACAACAAAGATCCACACTTCAGATCTAATGTCCATATTTATTCTAGTCCTTACAGGACCTCCTAAGAAGAGGGGCCATATCCTGTTCACTTTTTATATCCAGTGTTCAAGGCCTAGTACTGGACTGGCACACCCTGGGGTCAGTAACTGACTTTCAGTTAGTGAACTCTTTTCAAAAATTGGTCTCAGCATTGAGGAATTCTATAGGTTAACACAGTGCACTGATTGAGAGCCATAGGCTATGTGGCTTTAAACAGTGTCTCTTCCCATGGTACCTCAGGGGGTTAACTTCTCAAGACCCCAATTTTATCATCTGGAAAATGAGGATGATAATAACAGAAGTATAACATAGAGTTTTTATATTAATTAATACTGGTGAAGAGTTTAGAAGAATGCATATTACAGAGTAAGTACACATTAATATTATTATATTCCTTTGTAAAAATATTTGTTCAATTATATACATTTAAAAATGTATAGTTTCATAACTGTTTCCTCATTTGTGCAAAAATATTTATAGCTAATATTCTTTTATATACTTGCTAGGACTGGTATGACAATGATATGCATTTTTTCTTTTTTATCTAAGAAATATTGAAATTAATTGATAGAGAATCTGATTGTAGGAAAGATAACTATTAGAGAAAAATTTTGTAGTTGACTATTTGTGGTTCTTCTAACCAAAATCTATATACCTACAGTGTTTACATAATTGAAATTTTTTAAAAAAGATTTTATTTATCTTTTGAGACCAAGAAGAAGGGAAGGAGAAAAAGAGGGAGAGAAACATCAATGTGTGGTTGACTCTCATGTGCCCTCCACTGGGGACCTGGCCCCCAAGCATGTGCCCTGACGGGGAAGCGAACTGGCAACTGTTTGGTTTGCAGCCGGGGCATAATTGAGATTTTAAATAAATATTACATTGATTTATTTTGGGGTAATATTTTCTTAAGACCTTTGAACATTAGTATTAAAAAAAATTCAATCTCAAATGCTTGCTACTATGCTTTTAACGATGCCTGCACGTTAACAGTGTTTTCACATTAGCTATAACTTAAAACACTTTTCCCCCTTTAAATAATGTTCTTGATTGGAGTTTCATCTGTCAGTCATTCTTTGGAGGTAGTAAAAGCCTGTCAATAAAAGAAACACATAAAAAGATAGACTGTAATCAAGTTTACTCTGGGACCATTCCCTTCAGAAAGACCAATAATTACACCATAATGTTGCCGCAGAAACAGTATGAGGTTTCTACCTGATTGGCAGAAATTTTATTATTCTCTCTGGACATAAAGCCACAATTTCTTGTATAAGGATTAGACTTGTTTTATTTACTTGAAGTCTTAAAATTGACTCATTGCATATCAGATAAATTTTAAAATATTTGACATTTCATTCAGGAATCATCTGTGTGTTAGAGACTGGAATTGCTGATTGTGAAAGATATTATAAATATTTAGAAAAAGGAGAGAGAGGAAAGGGAAATGCGAGAAACCTAATGTTGGAAAGAGACTTTTCCACATGCATAGAATAATGTAATTGTGAAATAAATTATTTTTAAAAATACAGTAGAAAAATGGTACAGGTGAATTTTAAATCATAAAATTATAATGTTAACAATTATAATTTTTATACCAGGAATATAATGTATCATAACCAAGCATACTTATTTATACCTGAGATTTAAAATATAGGATTGCATACAATAACTGGAAACATAGAGACCTTGTTTCAAACAACTTTCCTGAAATTTGCCTTCGTGGATTTGAACCAGCTTGGTCTCATAGAAGAATATGGAACTCATAACACATTTACAGATGTTGGCATCACAATGACTTAAAAAAGATGACATTCTATCTTTAAGATTTAGGTTTATCTAAAATTACAAAATAAATTGTTTCCCCAATCTGATGAATGTTGTTTTGTAATTTAAAAAAACACACATTATTACATTCAAACCTTAGAATCTTGAAGTCTCATCAAATGATATGTGAGAAGATATGAGAAATTTGGGTTAAAATCTTTGACCACTGTTGACTTCTGAGACTAAACATCGTATACATTTTTTGAGTCTCATTGTTATCCTTTTATGAAATGGAGTTTCTAGAATTACTTTTTACATTTGAGGTGAGGGTCAGAAAATTTTTATGTTATCTTAATAAAGTGGGTAAAGGGCTATGAGAAACATAACAATACTCACTTGAAAAGTCAAAGTGAAAGGTGATATATTTCTCTGTGACTGGAATTAGTGTTTGGTCTGATGTATTCTACAGTTTAAAATGATATTGTCTGGGCAGAGGCACGGATAGACATTTTTTTCCAAAAAAGATACATAAGTAGCCAACTACATTAAAATGTGCTCAGCACATTAATCAGCAGGGAAATGCAAATCAAAACCACAATGACATATCACCTCATACCTGTTAGAATGACTATCATCTGAAAGACAGGAGATAAGTGTTGGTGAGGATGTGGAGAAAAGGGAACCCTTGCACACCATTTTTGGGAAGGTAATGTGGTGAAGTCACTATGTAAAATTAAAATTAGAACTACCGTATCGTCCAGCAATTTGACTTCTGGGCATACATCTGAAGAAAATGAAACAGCATATTGGAGAGATAGCTGTACCCCCTGTTCACTGCAGCATTATCCGCAATAGCCAAGATATGGATGCAACCTAAGTGTCCATCAATGGATGAGTGCTTAAAGAAGATATGTTAAAAAATGTGCAGTGGAATATTATTCAGCAATGAGAAAGAAGGAAATCCTGCCACTTGTGACCACAGGGATGCCCCCTGAAGGCATTATGCTGAGTAAAATAAGTCATGCAGAGAAAGACAAATAATGTATGAACTTATATATATGGGGGATCTAAAAAAGCCAAATTCATAGAAACAAAGACTAGAACCTGAAAACTGGCAAAGAAATGAGTCAGGGATGCTCTCTTTACATAATATCCAGTCATTCATCCATTTAAAATTACTTATTGGTCAAATACCAGGATATTTGAACTCCCAGTGTGTAATATTTAATGAATATGTGAACCAAAAAATAAGAAGTGCTTTGCTGCATAGCCTTCACAAGTACAATAAAATCTCTTGTACAGATATAATTTAGATTTAACTTGCTAAGCAAAGAAATTGTGGGTTGTAACAAGCTAATTATATCACTTAAAATTTCAAAATTCCTTGTCTGTGGGTAAAAAAAATTCGACATATCTTGGCAACTGTCAAAAATTATTCTGGCTCTATTCAGTTTTGCTTTTATGTTTTGTCCTTTTAAGGCCAGTAGAGAGATTTATGTTAAAAAAGTTTCAAGTCAGTGGTAGCAACTAGCAACTAACATTGTTTGAGTAGTTGAAACTGTGTTCTATAATTAAATTTAAAGCACTGGCAATTGCCCTGTTGTGATGGGTTCTGCATATGGGCTAAGGAGTGCAGGTGTGTATCTGCGGTGTGAGGTTTTGTTCTTGGCTGCCCATTGATAGTAATTCTGGGACTGGAGGGTGGGCGGCGGGGAGTAGCTGAGCTCCAGTATCTTGAGAAATTGTGAAGTGGCATATACATATTTTGAATCAATATGAAGGGCAGATTGCCATGCTTTGAGTGGATACTTTCAAGTGTGAAGTGAGAACATGGGGCCACCAGTGTGTGGCTGGCATTGCGGACTTTTGTCTAACAGATTGTGACAGTCAGAGTTGGTACTTCGTAATAATTAAACTGTGGACTGGCTTTAGAGTGTGATTTTTTTCCCTTTGTACCAGACTTTATTGTCAATTTGTGATTAGGTAGAGGTAAATAAAGTAGAAAACTGCATATTGTTTAAAAATTATTATTAGAAAGAGTATTTGGGAAGACAGGTTGCTTTTCATTGATAAGCTTAAAAGCTGTTTTCTCAGTGTCTGAGATAGAATGGAGAGATGGATGGCAAGTCCTTGGACGCTGCGGGAGGGAGACTCTGGCGCCTGGGGCGTTTGGCAGTGACAGTGGGTTCTGGTCCGGCACTCTGTGTGCGAGCACTGTGTTAGAAACTGTGCTGAGCACACGTCTCTGCAGCGCCAGCCAGAAGAATAGTCAGTTTACTGCTGGGTCTCTTTATTATAGAATATATTAGAACTTTCCTTCCCATGCAGGGAGAGTAAAAATTTATGGTATCGTGCCCATATCAATTTCTATTCAACTCACTGTCATTGTGATGGATCTTTAATTGCAACGTTTTGGACTTTATTACTCTGGTATAAGGGGAAATGCTCCTAGAGCTTACTAAATTGATGAAATCAGCTGTTGAAACACATTTGTGGGATCTGGGGGAGCTTAGATGGTTACTGATTCCAGAAGTGGGTCACTGTCTTTTTTAAATTTTGGTAAAGATGAGTCTTGAAATTGTATATTGTTATGAACATAATCATTAATTTCATCCACATATATCCCCACTGTGAAGTAGACACAGGTGTGATTAGTAAAATTATATATGGTTGGACTCCTTTAATATATATTACCCAAACTCATTAATGTGAATACTTTCTTTTATAAACTTGGAAAGACTTATAGGACATTTATGTACCAATTACTGTTGTAAGTGTAAAATTCCTTGATAATTTTAAAGAGAGCTGATGATGAATTATAAACTTTCATTTTAATTTACTCAGTAAGCATTTAATGGTGCTAACTATTTGCCAGGCACGACGCTAGGCATTGTGGGCATACACTGGCTATAGATATGAATAAGATAGTTTCTGCACTCAAACTATTCATAACTAATTAGGAGACAGACAACGTAAAATAGATGGTGTTTCCATAAATCTAAGGTGGTGGGCGGTATACCATTGATTTAATAATACTTTTAGTTGCAAGCGACAGAAAAATCCATCCCAAATGGCTTAAAGGAAAAGGGTACAACAGTCACATTAAGAAGCATCCTAATTTCAGAAACATTAAGAGATTTTTAAAAACCCCCAAAGAGGTAAGAACATAAGAGCTTGAAATGCTTGAGGAAGTTTCAAGTTACAGAGGTAAGCGTGAGTGGGAAGTGATTTATGTTGTTCGAAAAGGTGGCAGAGAAGAAGCAGTGTGTGCGTGGAACCGTGAGGAAAGAAGGGTTTGACAGCCAGACGAGCCGAGGAGACGGCAAAAGCGTAGAGGGAGGGAATCTGATTTAATAAGATGTGTTCAGAACTGCATGGAAGTTGGTGTATCTGTAGTGTAAGGTGTGAGGGAGGAACAGTGAAACTTGAGAGTGGAGTTTATGTCACCAAGAACAACAATTCAGGTGGCCTTAAGTCTGTGGTGCTATTTAGTCGGTCCCATTTTCTTAAACAGTTAATAGTTCGTGCAATGATACAGTGATACAAGATGGATTTCCTGACCTTCCACATTAGTAGGTTCAACCTCCCAATGTTCCCACTTCTCTGAACACACGGAACAGTCATCCCCTTGTGTTTGACACGTGAACTCTGCACTTAGAGCCCATAGAGCTCCACCCTGCTGTCCTATCTTCCAGCACTGTGGCAAGGGACTTGTGTCTCTGACTCCATGAATAATACCTCATGCCTCACCCTCGGCTTCTCAGATAGAATCGGGATTTCTCCACTGCCTGGCTTTGCCTGCTGGTGCCTTTGTAGTTGCATATTCCAAATATGGCTCAGTACTTCTTCCTCCCATCCATGCACGGTGCTCTCCATAAATTTTCCCAGATTCTGTTTGCAAGTTACAAGTTGCAAGTGTCAAGTCCCAGATGCCCAGAGTCTGCTTGACTGGTGGCTCTGCCTTAGAAGCCAACAAGCCAGGGTGTGTGTACTTGGGCAGCTGACTGAGGCAAAGCTTTACACTAGTCTGACAGTTTCAAAAAGCAGTTTTCTTGAGTCTAAATTAAAAAAGTATCATTTCAAATACCATTTAGAGAAATGTTCCTCATGCAAAGCCCATGTTACTTATGTTACATACTCTACAAAGCAACCATTATTGATTTTACACTAATAGTCCATACATTAACTCAGCAAACATTTATTAACCAGCTGCTATATATTAGATAGTGAGCTAGGTGTGGGAACATGAACGTAGACCGAGACAGATTGAGTTTCTGCCCAAATTGTGCTTGGTTTGACAACCATTAATTATTGCATTGTTTATATTAGGACAAGTTGTAATTTGTAATTTTTAATTTCTCTTTGAAAGGAAGAAGCAAGAATAGATATATTTTTATGTGTACAGAGAATGATGCTGTGCCATTTCTCTTGGTAGTGACATCCTCATTACAATAGAGAATTGCAGTTTGGGTGACCAGAGTGATTACACAAATGAGGTCTTCAATATTGTTGTTCATGTCACTAATTTATACTAATCTGCACATTCTCTGCACACCCTAATATTAATAAGGTGTTTATGCTTATTCTTCGTTTTTACATAATCATGGTCTTTTAAATGTCGCCCGTGGAGTACTAGGTTGTAAAAATCCCATATGTTAAATTATATTCAATTTTAATACATTAGATGCATATGTACATAGACATATAAATGACAGTATTTGCAGTATTCTAATGACCAATCATTATTCTCCTGGGCATGAGGCCATAGTGAATTATGAAAGCGATTCTTAACAGTGTGAGTCAAACTGCAAGTCAGGCTACTGTGCTAATATTTTTGTGTTTTAGAAAATAGGTGCAAGAACTGGGATGTGATTGTTTTGAAGAAGATGGGACCTATGAAAGAGAAGGTGATAAGGCTAGGTGTGGGGACACACGAGGTTTGCCTGTTGGTTTGGTGTGAGGGACAGGAAACCGAGGAAGTTAACACCAGCGATTCTCCCGTTGATGCTGTCAGCTAAAGAGGAGGGAAGAAGTGTGCTAGAAGTTTCTAGGAAATGTGAAACAAAAGATAGAAAGGGACCTGCCTGAAGATGAGAGAAAAAATAATATTTGACAAGCAGTGTTTAGAAATCCTCAGTCTTTATGACCCCCATTCACCTTAGAGTGTAGCTGCTGTCTGGAGCTGCTACCCGCTTCCCGGATGTTAGCAGTGCAGATGAATCAGAGGTAGACACATTTGACCATTGGGCACTTGAAACGTGCAGAATGCAACTAATGAACTACCTTTTTAATGTTGTTAAAATTTCAACAGCCACGTTACTAGGGGCTACCATATTGGACAGTATAGGTCTAGCTAAAGAAATATCTGCTGAATCCCACAGCATGAGTGGAATTTGGAGATTCTGGAATTTGGAGCTAATAGGACCTGCTAACCTGGGAGAAAAAAAGAAACAAGTCTTTGATGTAGCAGAGCATGAGGGTCCTGGGAGTGACGTCATGAGAAGAGTTGAGAGACTAGGAGGCCATTGGGTAAAGGAGTGGGCAGCTCGAGAGGAGCAAAAACTATATCATGGCCAAAGGAGCTTGTTTCTGAATTGAAGAGAAGGTGGTCAAGTAATGGTAGCACAAGAGTGCTGGTGGGTCACTGAACTGGATAATTGTGTGACACAAAAATCCCTCAGTTACTGAAGAGACGGTAGCTTGATGCTAAAGTCATCAGTTCCTGAACAAGAAGTGGCTAAAGAATGAAAAAGTTGAATTACCATGTTTTTCAGACTATAAGATGCGCCCCTCCCCAAATTTGGGAGGAAAATGGGGGTGCGTCTTATAGTCCAAATGTAGCTTCCCTGGCTTGCTGTGGGGGGCAGGTGGCGGTGGAGCGGGGTCACAGGAGGCAGGAGCAGGTAAAATATTTTACATTTTTTGCTTCAAAATTTTTTTTCCTATTTTCCTCCTCTAAAACCTAGGTGTGTCTTATGGTCCGGTGTGTCTTATAGTCTGAAAAATATGGTATGTAACATAAAACAAGACTTTTCTTTTTGTGTGATGGGGTTCAGTAAAATATAAGATTGAATGTAGTCCTTAATTGAGAGCAACATGTTACCAAGTTGAATATAAATTTATAGTACTTATGTTTTGGATAAAAGTTTAGAATACTTATTTTAACCTCATAAAAATCTTATTACATGTGAATATAGGGGTTTAAATAGAAAAGGAAGTTCAGTTACATGGGGCCTACCTGCTTTTGCTATTATTGTCATTGCAGCCAATTTTTCTGAATTTCTTATTGTATCACCATGAAAGTGGTAGTAATATGGATGTTCTTAAGATAGCGCTTTGTCCCCGGGTTTCTTTCACACCAGTGGGCACTTCTTTGTAAGCTTTGCCTTATCCAGGTGTGCTGATTTGAAGTAGCATAAGCCTGTTCCTGACGCCTACGGTTCATCTCCAGTGAAAAGAGAGCTGTTTTAAATAGTACCACCCTGCTACTACCATCAGTTTCCAATCCTCTCATGCCACCGTCTGGGGGATGTTAGGGAAAGAAGCTGAGAAAAATCTAGCCCTGCTTATACCAGTCTGCTTGGGCTGCCATAACAAGATGTCACAGACTGGGGGGCTTCAACAACAGCCATGTATCTTTTCGCAGTTCTGGAGGCCAGAAGTCCAAGATCGGTCTGCCAGCAGAGCACATTTGTGATGAGAGCCTTCTTCCTGGCAGCCACCTGCTCTCTGAGTCCTCACATGGTAGAGAGAAAGACCTCTGGTCTCTCCTTCTTGTAAGGACAAAAGTCCTATGGGATTTGAGACCTCACCCTTATGACCTCATAGAACCTTCATTGCCTCCTGAAAGGCCCCATCTACAAATACAGTCTCATTGAGGATTAGGGCTTCAACATATCCATTTAGGTTGGGGTGGAGGTGAAGGCAGGGGTGAGGAGCAAGGAATTCAGCCCGTGACGCTGCTCTTGCATGTGAGAGTGTAGAATAGCATGAGTCAGGCCCAGGAACTGCTACTTTGTTTGTTCTGTATTTTCTAGACACAATTTTTTAGTACCAAATTCTGCTAGAGAATTAACCTTCCAGAATTTGACACTATTCTTACCTTATTATGGTCTCTTTCCTCATGTTGAAGATGGGTCTGTCTCAAATGCACTTTGGGTGTTTGTAGATTACCATTCGACTCTAGACAGAAAGACTCCTTACCCAGTAATTGTGGGTATATAAAGAATGTGAAGAGGTGGTGTATGTAGGATGGGAAGTAGGTGGGTGCTGTATGTGGGGAAATGTCCACTGTGCTCGTCGCCAAATGAAAACAAAACCAAAGGCATGAATTTTTCTGTAGCATGAACAGGGCAAGAAAGGACAGTGGTGTTGCTGGTGTGAGGAGGGGACATTCTCGGGGCACTGCTGCTGGGCAGCAGGGCAGTTCATTTGGCCCCCAAAAGCCTGAAAAATGCAGACCTTCCTCATTCCATGGATACCAAATCTAGGAACTTATCTATTAACAATGTCATAAACAAAAGTTAGATAAACAGATGCCTGCCGTTGCTGCGTACAAAGTGTTTGTTTACACAACTGAACTGTAGAATAAGTCTTTGACATAAAAATAGGCCATGGTATGTTTCTAAGCGAAATTCTTTTTAAATCAAAAGCATGGCATCGAGATCCCATTATGTAAAGCTTATTATGCAGAATGAGTCAAATCAGAAAAAAAATATGTCAGAAAAACCTATACCAAAATATCAAAGTACGTACACTATCTGGGATGGCAGATTGGCCAACGATTGCTCTTCCTTTGCCTTTTTTCTTTTTGTCCCCCTACACTTTTCGGATCTAGCATAGATTAACTAGTAATTTTTAGTGGTTTAGCTCTAATTAACACTAAAGCACTTAACCATAGACTGTGAAGTCAGGAGGCTTAAAATGAAGGCTCCTTATACTCAGCACGAGGCAGGCTTGGTTCTGGCAGTCTTACACAGCCCTCCGTCCCTCCCCTGCGCTCTGGGACGACAAGACGGAGAGTGGAGGGCGACCGTCCTTACTGTCCACACATAGTGGTGACAAGCGGGCCAATTAAGTCTGGATGTTAAAAATTATGAACCATGAAAATTATTCCGAGCTGTTTTTTTTTTCAGGCGCCCAGGTTGCCTTGAGTCACAGTAGCTCTCTGTATGGGAGGGAGGATGAGCCTTGAGAGTCTCACTTCTCTTTCTGTTATTGCTGTAGGGAGAAAGTGGGAAGATAAACAGACTGAGTTACTCTTTCTATTCTTTGGGTCAGAATTGTCGAGTGCCTAAGGATATACCTTGATTCATTGCTTATTAAACCACATATTTCATTATGAGGGGTTACTGTCATACATATGAGGAGTTACATTTTATATAAAGTGGTGTGTAGACTAGCATTTAGGAGGCAGTACAGGTTATAAGAAATAGGTTGCTACGTCAAAGGACACTAAAATTGGAATTAAAGGGAGAAAACTTCGGTTCTGGGCCCACTTGTGTTACTTAATAATTTGGGACCTTACACGTTTTTTTTTTGTCAAAAACTATATTGACAATAATACTGGCCCAGAGCCTGAATACACATAGACCCAGTAAAATTTAGAAATCATGAAAGTTAGAATAATAATTTAAAATACATAAGACTCCTTCTATTTCAGCTTTAGGCCGTCCTTAGAGCCCCTTTGGAAGTCACTGACATGGCTCTACACGCAGATGCAAGGTCAAGGGCAGACCTTGCACTGGCCACAGGTGACTTGGCACACAAGAGCTGACATCTTCCTTTCTTTTTACTTTCCTCCCCTGCCCGCTTCCCTCATCTCCCAAACCTCTCCTGAACAGAAGGGTGTGGCTTTTACGCAATTTTACCTGGACGCAACATTTGTACATCTGTTTATCTACATCTTTATAATTATGGGGCTTGATTAAATAAAAAAAATATTAAAGCAAGTAGAATATACAAATGTACTTTATTATTGTCTTCTTGATTTCACCACCATAATTACTTAAATCTGTTTCTTTTATCCTGTTGGTATCCATGGCCGCATTTTACCAAATCATATTTAATTTGATCTTTACTCTTTTCTCAAATTCTGCTTACTAATATTATTTCCCCAAACCCTCCCATGTGTTGTTTGTAACTGACTTATTTTTTCCAGTGCTGTTCTAATCCCTAATTGGCAATAGTATAAGGAACTTACTTCACAAAATAAAAGGTTAAAACTAAGTGGGACTTTCCAATGAGCAAAGAGATGACCACTTCTTTTTTTTTAATTATATTTGTCAACATAAGAAAAGGCCAGAGCTGTAGAGAACTTTTGTAAAAGTTTATTCGAGCCAAACTGACCACATATGCTGGGGTGCAAGATCTCAATGCTCCGAAGAATATGTTTTGAAGCTTCTTCTATGCATTTGAAATTAAGGAGGGGACATAGGAAAATTGGAGAAAGCAAGGCCAGGATTGGATTACAGGAAAGTTAACAAGATTATGAGCTCACTTGAGGGTTAATACTGTCTTCAAGAGGTATTTCAAAGGCATGTTAACATAAGAACAATGGACTGGGTTGGCTTAAAACCTTTTACTTAAATTATAGGCCTGGGGCATGACTATCCACCATGACCTGCCCAGTTAGGAATTTATGATAAAATTTATGATAAGCTCAGCCTGTAAATTGACTTTCCATAGTAGTCCTTCCCCCGCCATCCCAAACCCCTGCACACACATTTTAAAGGGAATTTGTAATGGAGCTCTTTGAGTTTGCCTACCCCTGAATTATTAACTAAAAGTAG
Source organism: Micronycteris hirsuta (assembly GCA_004026765.1). Classification (NCBI taxonomy): domain Eukaryota; kingdom Metazoa; phylum Chordata; class Mammalia; order Chiroptera; family Phyllostomidae; genus Micronycteris; species Micronycteris hirsuta. The sequence continues at coordinate 45,050 of PVJI01002750.1, read as the reverse complement.
CTAAGAATACCATGTAGTGTTAGGGTTGCTATGAACGTCATGTCACTTAGTATAAAGCCCAGAATGCACAGATAAAGTATAATAGGAAATCCCTTTAACTCTCACAGAGCACTGGTTCCTCTAGGGACATGTAATGTGATAGTTTTAGAGAAGAAAATAACCTTTATTTACTCCCAGCCTTTTATATGAATAGTGATTTTGGAACGCCGTGGTAAAAACTGTTGTCAGTTCATTATTTCCTCTGCTGATGAGCATTGCTATATAATATATGCAATAAATATTTTGCCCTTATTTGTCTGTTCGAGTAAGTCGAATACAGTGGGACACAATAATGTTTGGGAGTCCTGTTTTTAACCTGTACGTGTGTGTTCATTTATGAACTGGGCTGATGTTAGGAGTTTCTCCTTTTTTTCATAAATGAACTCAGACAAAACAAATTGTGATAAATGAGCTTTGCCAGATTTAAGGAGCTTTTGTTTGCTGCTGGTCACAGAGTAAGAACTCAGTAAATATTTGTGGAGTGGCTAGTTATTTATTATAGTTCACAAAGCCAGCTGAGCTTCTTATGTTAATTGTGGTATTTCTTAATTACTTATAAATTACTGACCATTTATTTTCTATGATTTCCTTATAGAGCATCTAGCAGGTTTTCTTTTTCGGTGAAAATATATCAATGCACAAGTAATAAATTTACCTAACAGCTATACAGAGGTGGTTCGACTAGCTTCTTTTTAAACTCAGTCCTTCTTTATGTCTTTACCCTTTCCTGTAATCTTGCTTGCATTTCTCCCCCACTTATCTCAAAGACAAAACGCGACATGGTGCCTGTGCTATGGAATGTGGTTGGGGTTGCTATGGGAGAAACCATTCTACTCACTTGTTGCCCCTATGTTAAGGGCTTTCACTGCATTTCATAATTTTCACTTTGCCGAAGTGTGTGGATCAGATGCCTGATAGATGTGTCTGCTGCCAGTGACAACACCAGATTGCACTGAGCGTGTCCTCTTGCTTTGCAGGAGCTATGCCTGTCCCAGACCAGCCTTCGTCAGCCTCAGAGAAGACCAGCTCCCTGAGCCCTGGCCTACCCACCTCCAACGGGGACGGCTCAGAAACGGAAACCACCTCCGCCATCCTTGCCTCGGTCAAAGAACAGGTGGGAACATTCTCTTTCGTGATATACTTACAGGGCTACTTTGAAAAGACACGTTCTTTCCTATTAAACAATGGTGGTTGGAAAAAATTTATGATTTACTAATGGGTTATTGGCATTCATTATCAAATTAATGATCAGATATTATCATAATTGCTTTTGATGCCATGTTTTATTCATAATTTTGATAGATATTCTTGAAATAATATCCCATAGGGCAAAAACACTTTACAGTCAAAATTACATATAGATGATGTTTTGACAGATTTGGTGATGGACCTACATTTTAATACTATTAAATGCATGAAGTCAAATAACTGGTTTTTAGAAAATATGAAGTCTAATAAACTGTCAAAATGTATCCACTAGGCCACTAGGCTACATTGGTATGTGTGACAGAAGATAAATACTTTGTTGGGTCAGGGGAAATTAGCCTTCCCAGTGTTTCTGAGATGATGGATCTGGAAGAACGAGTTACAGAATTTTTCCTTTAAAACTAATCAATGCTTTGTATATTTCCTCCTCCAGCATTACTTTGCCATAAAGATGGACACATAAATTAAATCTGAAGTCTTAGATCTAAACACATTGTTTCTTAAAAGTCATGTTTCTTATCAATAAAAAGGTAGTAAATAATTAAAGCTGGAAAATCAGTATTTTTTTTTCACTTCATTTTTAGCATGTGCTAGAATATAAACCAGTGTTTTTACTGAAAAAGTATCCTGTGTGTCTGGGTTACATGATTTGGGGATGTGGAATTAACAACAATGGTGGGCGTGAGTCACAGGACTTACCTAATTTCAGGAACAGCTCAACAGAGCAATAATCTAAGTGGGGCAATGAAGGACAGTTACTCTACTAAAAAAAAAAAAGGGCTCCAGGTTTGTTTGTTTGTTTTTTTTAAGTAAGGACTAATTTAGGTAAAAGTAAGAAACCACCTTGATGGTCAGGCTGTTCGTAGAGTCGTGGAAGGAAAATCCATTGACAGAAGGAATCAATGATGCTATCAGTCAGAAACCTGCGACTGGGTCAGGCAGTATGCAGCTAAGTAGGTACACAAGAAAGTTGAGTAGCTTGATTGGGTAATCTAGCTATTGAAAATGGTCAGCAAGCCAAAGATTGGACTGAGGCATAGGCTGTATTGCTTGATTAGTTCTCTTCTAAGTACCAACCTGAGAAAGTGTTCTGATTATTTTTCAGAAGCTGTGGAAAAGGAGAACAGGGCTCATGCCCCTTGTATCCATACACAGGGTGCTGCTTTGTTATAGCTGGGCCGTATCCTGGTTTCTTTCCTTGGTGTGACTTGGAAGCCCTGCTAGACGATTAACTTTAGAGTGGTGACAAAATACAAAACACACGGCATCAATTTAACAAGGAAACTTTGAGACCTATCTGATGAAAACTGTAACACTTTGTCAAAAGACACAAAATGGTTCAGAATAAATGAAAAGGCATGCCAAAGTCCTGTGTAGAAAAGCTTGATGGCATAAAAATATTACTCTCTCCCAAAATAGTGTATAACATTTAGGCAGTTGTAATTAGGAAGCTGCGGCCGATGGTTTGTTTGTTTGTCAAACAGATCCAAATTATTTTAAAGATCACATGGAAACATAAATATATATGAGTCCAAGGAAAATTTTGATAGATTTTTACTTTACAAATCATATTAATCATAGTAGTGTTCAATGACCCCAATGTAGAAAACGATCTCTTTGTAGGACATAACTGAGGATTCAGAACAGATTCAAATAATATAGAGGTTGTATGTATTTAAAGTATTTCTGTTCAGTACAAAGCAGTGGTTTAGATGGTATTAACATAATCGACTAACCATCTGGAAGAAAATTAAAGCCTTTAACTCACAATATATACAGAAATAAATCGCAAAGGTAAAGCACTGTAACTGTATAAATTAAACTATAAACATATTAGATAAACATTGAGAACTATTTGTATAAATTACAAGTGGGAAAGGCTCTTTATCGTGAAAGGAAACTCAGAAACCATACATGAATGGTTGATACAAATTGGCAATATAACAACCAAGAATAATAACGAGAAAAAATTCAACATAAAAAGTAGAAAAATAGGCCCAGAGAAAATATGTGTGCCACAAATATGACAAAGTATTGATATCATTAATATAGTAATATTTTCCAAAGTTGATGAGAAGAGAAATAAAAGAATAGAAAACTAGGCAAAAATATATAAACAAGCAATTTACAGAGAAAAAAATGCAAATAACTAATGAATATTTCTCACTCTAATGTAGCAATCAGGGCCATAAAATTAAAAATGAATTGTAAAATTATTTGGAATAGAAAAAACATAAAACGATATTGAATGATGAAGAGTTGACTAATGATATATAACTTTTAAGTAAAGTCCTTCATATAAAAGATATAACTTTTCTATGTTGTTATCAATAAAAATGAATTGGAGCCATACATCTAAACTTTGAAGAAATTCCTGAGGATTTTAGAAAGGAAATGACAAAGAATCGTATTGTCTTGTTTAAAAAAAACCCCAGTAAATAGGTTCTCTTTGTATATGTTAATGAGCTTCTATAAAAGTATAGAAAGAAATCAGTGAACCTATTAGCATTGGTTACCATATGTATTTTCAGTTAGATGGAGGTGGGAGTGAACAGAGGACATGGAGAATTAGGAAGAGAAACAGACATGGGGTGAAGAATTGGGAGACTGGAATAAATATTAATTGGATAAGAGGAAATATTCCTCTAGGTGAAATAGTGGTGTCTGTGGTTGAGAGAATGGTAAGCTGCTTAGAGCAAAATATGTATTCCTGAAAGTAAAATAGCCTCTCCAAATCCTTGATGAAAATTTAATAAAAATATATTGTGAAGAGTTGGTTTTTTTCTAATAATTAACATAAATCCATTGTTCACGTTTGTTCAGCAAAGGGGTGAGGTTCTTTGTGGCAGATAAATACTGTGCGGAGAAAGGATAATCTGTCCTGGGAAGTTCAGATAGAGTAACCTGAGACACCCAAACCAGAGGCTTGGGCCTCAGGCCCTCTGTGTGGTGTCTGTCCTTTGGAAGGCAGAAATCAACTAGCAGCCAAGTCCATGGACTTTCTTGGTGTGACCTGATACAAACAACCACTCTCTCCCTTTATGTTTTTCTTTTTTTTGTCCTAAATTATTCTTAAGCCTTCCTTCTTCTCTTTTATCAGGTATAGACTATCCTCTTTGAAGTTAAATATATATATTTTTAAAGAGATTAGCCAGATTAAGGAAAAGAGACTTTATAGATGAATACATTCTATGATTTTCTTTTACATTTTTAATTGTATTTTCTATTACCATTTACACCCCCATACTCTCTTCCACCTCCACTCACCCTCTCTCCCTCCACAATCACCACATTGTTGTCTATGCCCATGAGTTTTCCCTTTTTTTATTATTATTCTTAATGTTATATGCAAAATATATTTATAAATCTGTTCACTTAAATAATATTGTTTTCTTGGTCCTCTTTATGTACTAATGAGAACTGGCTCTCTTTAGTAAAAATCCTATTTATTAATTTAGGGAATTTCAAGTAAAATTTTTTTGGCATCACACTTTTGTACCACTGTAGCCCTGTCTCCTTGGAGGTCAGTTTTGCAGGACGAAGTCATCTTCTGTCATAGCAAACATATATTCTGAGCTCTAATAGGTTGCATACTTGATTTGTTCATTCATTAAGTACACGGAGCATTTTATATTGGCAAAGCACAATGAAGGGTAATAAAAACTGTGTATATAAGGAAGCAGTCTGATAGAGTTCATTGGAATAAACTGTTGATGAGACTAAGAACACACATTTTTAGGCAAGTAGCTAACATTGCATAGAAACATATTCTAATTTATAACCATACAATGAAACTTAAGTCATGCAAACCCTAAGTCATGAAATACACCCCACATAGCATTGCATGGAATGACTAAGATATTTGTAAAGTGAGCCTTAGTGTCTTTGAATGTAGCAGATGGGTTGCTCAATGAAAAGCTGTTTATTGATTTCTTTCTTTAATTTCCCATTTTGATTGCTTTTTAACTGGTGAATTTTACACTTTTATGTCAATATTAATAGAACCATGAATTCTGCTGCACTCGGTAGGAAATTTGCCATATTTCAGATCATCTCATTCCTAGCAGTTCTTACATCTTTCCTCCTCTGGAGCTTTAAGAGAGAGATACCAGTCCCCATTTCCTCTCCTGGAAGTGCATGTCCTTCACCAGAAGAGGAGGTGGTGAAGGAGTTTGGGCATGCGCTCTCCTAGTCATATTATTTGGATAAATAACTGAGAAAGGTGATTGAAAACATTTATTACAGACATGGTTGAGGGATTTATTTTTAGGGGTAGGAGATATTCCTACGTTGATGGCAGTGACCAAGAAGAGGAGACATCACTGATGTTTGGAAAAGAGGAGATAATTTCAGGAGAAGGTTCACTGAGTAGGTGAGAGTGAACGGTATCCAGTACACCAGTGAAGGGAATGACTTTTTGGAGCAAATGCAACTCATTCATGAGGATAGGAGAGACAAACTCCGTGGTCGAAGATGCACCGATGGCTTGGTACTAGAAAGGTGTGATACTTCTCCTGTCATCAAAAAGGCACAGCAGCCCGTTGAGAGTCTGCGGAGAGTTGCTCTGAGCTGAGGTGCCAACGGGGAGGCAATGAAAATAAGGGACAGAAGAGAGTGATTATAATGATGGATCTTGGAATAGACACTGATTGAAAGGGGATAAAGACAGAAAATTTGATAGGACCATGGGTTTACCGAGTGAATCCATACAGATAGTGATAGCTTGAGAACCTTGGGCTTGAAATCAAGAATTTAAAAATAATTATAGTTAATGTCTAAATGGTAATGGAAAAAATACAATAAAGATTTAATCAATCAATCAATCAATCATTACAGTTAATGTCAAGACCTGGGTCATGACCCTGGGAAATGAGATCAGAACAAGAAATGAGAGAATGCTCCCTGTGGGCACTGAGAAAGCCGGCGAGCGAATGACGGCAGAACAGTGGGGACGCGAGAGCATGAGCAGCAGCTCCAGTCACTTGTCAGTTCAGAGACCTGGGGTGGCCTCATGAGTGTGAGAAGTATTAATACAAACACGTTTGCTTGTGATTTGCCTGAGAGTAGTGTTTTGATCTTTATTTGTGTGTTTACACTCTTTAAGCATTGTTATAAGGTTGGGCTATACCATTAGATAAGAATTTTTATTCATTCATGCTCTGTAACATTGGTCTTTGTATTTTATCTTCAATATATACTATTTACTCTTAAGAAAAGCATGACTTCCCTAAAAAAATACTTGTTTCAAAGTAATATTTCATTTTCTTCAGTTGGTCAGTGTTTCATATGATCACCAATGCTTCTAAAGTTAGCATCTAATGGGTCTTCTTACATAAGCTAGAAAAATTACTGGGGCATTTTTAAAACCTTTAGAGCTCAAGTAGCTCATTGATCTTTTAAATTATTATGACTCAGGTAAATGCTTTTTTATAATAAGTCTACCAGCCAAGTATACTTAGTATTGAATACATTAAAGAGCACATTTCTAAGTCTGTAACAGTACATGCAAATGTGCCTATTCATTGTGCGTATTCCATTGTGTTTATCGAGTGTCTACTACCTAGAACTGTGCTTCCTCTGGGTGATATACAGACTTAGAGTTTACCTTACACACCAAGACACATCATAATTACATTACCCAAGATTAAAAATAAGGAGAGAATCTTAGAAGCAGCAAGAGAAAAGGAGACAGTTACCACAAAGGAATTCCCATAAGACTGTCAGCTGATTTCTCAAAAGAGATCTTGTAGGCAAGAAGGGGCTGGAGAGAAGTATTCCAAGTCATGAAAGGCAAGGACCTACATCCAAGAATACTCTATCCAGCAAAGCTATCATTTAGAATGAAAGGGCGGATAATTGCTTCTCAGATAAGGTCAAGTTCAAGGAGTTCATCATCACCCAGCCTTTATTATATGAAATGTTAAAGGGATTTATATAAGGCATGGAGGGATAGCAACAGGGGAGTGGTAGGGGGAGAGAAGGGGAAAGGGTGCAGAGAATAAGTAGTAGCATAAATGGTAGGTAGAAAACAGACAGGGAGAGGTTAAGAATAGTATAGGAAGTGTAGAAGACAAAGAACTTATGTGTATGACCTATGGACAAAAACTAAAGGGTGGGGAATGGGGGGTGGGGGTGGAGAGGAAGAAAGGGGGGAAAATGGGACAACTGTAATAGCATAATCAATAAAATACATTTAAAAAAAGTAATTAGCAGTGGAGCTAAAAATAAGCATAACAAACATTTAAAAACAGCCATAAACTATTTAAAAACTTAACATAAAAATTTAAGAAAACTCTTTAGTCCTTAATGATCAAACTCAAAATAATTTATACTGATAAAACATTCCTTAAAATTGAAAGCATTTATAATTACAGACCCACTTTTGCTACAGTAATTTCTCTTGTTCTTTAAATTCCACAAAGACCGTAAATCATATTCTTGGTTTTCAGGGAACTTTTAGTACCATTGTATAGGGTATTGATGATATTTAGGTAGTAACACAGAAGTTCTTTTGCTTTTAATCATTTTTAATATTATGCTTCCTGTATAAAAGCAAGAATAAAGGCATTTCTGAGCTTTCATTATTGGAAAAACTGTTGTATGGAGTACTTTCCATATGTGGTGTCAGAAGAAGGCACTAAGCATTTTAAAAGATGCATCTTACGTAAAATCAAATGAATTCTTGATTTTTACATTGACTCGTGAGGCTAGCATGCCTTTATTTTTATTAAACTTCTACATGTATAATTTTTAACATAATTCGCTCTGTATAACAAGACTATTATTGAAAGGAAACATGTTATGTATAAAACATTTCCTTAATTAGTATTCTTCCAGTGCCACATACCACTGCAAAATCTTTCAGCATTATTTGTGTTACCATTTGTGCAGCAGTAGTTTCTGATAACAAAATGTGGAAAATGACATGTAACTAGTAATCAATCTCCACACACTGTTTTAGAAAACATATTATGAAAGTAATGACACAATTATTCTCTATGAAAAAAAGGAAATTAAAACACCTTTGAGAAAGGTCAAGACATAGAGAAGGATTATCTGCAAAGGCTAGTGAACTTTATATTCTTTTAGTTAGAGAAGAAAAGAATTATACATATCATAATGTCACAAGTCGAACTTTCTTCTTATAGCAAAATTGTAATGAGAATTGCTTCATTGATAGTCTCTGAATGTATTGTTTCAAGTCAGATATACATGGCAAATATTTTATGAAAAACATAATTTCCTCCAACTTTTATTACCAGAACAGAGACTATATTAGGAGCATTGTCGGTTTCAGGGTGGCTTGAGAAATGAAGGCACAATGTGGGATACAACTAGAAGCTGTAGAACGGGGTCCTGATAAATGGTATAGTTCTTAACAAGGAAGGAACAGAGCCCAGAGTCATCAAAGGTCAGAAAACCTTGTGAATATTATGTGCACAGGATGGTGGGCAGATGTAGACAGGCTGATCAAATTTGCTGTTTAGACTTCCAGAAGGGCAAAGAAAGAAAACAGGTGTTTTTTGTTTTTGCTTTTTTTAATTGAGTTTATCGGGGTGATATTGGTTAACAAAACCATATAGGTTTCAAGTGTACAACTCCACAAAACATCATCTGCACACTCCATCGTGCACCCACCCCCCAAAGTCAAGTTCTTTCCTTCTCCACTCATGGCCCCTTTGCCCTCTTCTGTGTCTCCCTACCCGCTTCCTCTGGCTATCACCACACTGTTTCCTGTGTCTGTGTGGAAAATAGGTGGTTTGTGTCGAGTTCTGGAGTTCCAAGTGGGAAGGAAAGGCTGAGGGGACCTGCTGGGTTTGAAGTGGGTCTACTTCTTTGAGGATCTTTTGCATCACAAAAAAATGATGGTTGAAACTAGAGATCAAGGAAAAACAAGGGCCATAAACCACTTGTGTTAAGATTTTGGGAATTAATTTAGAGGTTTAGTGATGAGTGAATAAGTCTGGAAGTGTAATAGATCATCTGCTCTCTCCTCACCCCCACGTGCTCCCTTATGTGTATTCTATTCTTGCTGGCAAGTTATTTTGACTTTTCTCCTGAAACTTAATTTTTCCTTTAAAGTATTAGTTTGTCATTCTTCTTAAGACATATATGTACTTATCTTTTAAATCAGCTCAAGCTGTCTTCTAAGAATTAATGCATTTGCTATCTGTTCTTTCTCTTTGAAGGATTTTCTTGCTGAGTTTTTAGGGGGCCAGAGGCTATGATGGGAAAAATAAAAATGGACTAAGCTTTGATATGCTAACTTAGAAGATAAGCTTTTAATATGAGTAGCTTCTAATATGATATTATACTGCATTTCTAGTGGCTCTTTTGCGTTTATCATTAGAATTCATTGTTAAATATTTATATGTGAAATCGCATTAAATATTTTAAATGTGGTATTTAATAATTTTTATGAATTTTCCATTATAAAGTAATTCATGCACATTGTAGAAAAGTTAAAAAACTCAGGAACGAAGGTGACAATTTTATTTAGAATAATACTGCTACTACAGGACATTGCTAAGATTCAGGAGGATTTCCTTCTAAGATTTTTGTATGACTATATAATTTAGTTAGTGATTTATTTTCCTTTATAAATATTTATGCTTGATATATTTAGCATTATAACAGGAGTATTTTTTCATATCATTAAATATTTTTAAACATTTTCCTAAGGGCTGTGAACTATGATTCACTGTGAATTAATTAATATTACAATATTATTTAACTTTTCCATCTTTGTTGATCTCTTAGGTTAATTTGATTTTCTCAAAATAAAAAAAATGACACATCATACTTCCTGGTACATAAATCACTGGGTCCACTTTGACAGAAGCTGCCTGGGGCCAAGTTTTGAGAAAGGATTTTAAGACCCTTAGGAACTCACTGGGAAGATATGTAGGACTTAATTACTGGTAAGAGCCACGGGCAGGACTTACAAAGCAGGAGCCCCTGGGTAGAACAGTCAGTGCCCTGTACAGGGTTTGCATAGAGTAGGAGTTTAACAAACAGAATATTCTAAAGGGAGTAAATGGGGAAACCATGTTCAATATTTAGAGAAACTAAACCAAATATGGTAGGAATTAGAGAATAAGAAACAATAAAAAATAGTATCTCAAAATAATAAAAACATTTTTTAGAAGGACACATTAAATTTCTTTACAATTTATATATTTTACAGAATAGATAGGTATTTCTATAAAACCTGTATGTAAAAAATTTCATATCATATATAAAATTAATTACTTTTTACTATTTTGTGTAATATTTTCTATTTATGATTAAAGAAACTGATGATCTAAAAAAATACTTAGTTTACCTACCGAAAGCCGTATAGGAAATTGCTATATAATTGAAATAAAAAGTTAGATGATTTTACTCTGAATCCAATTTTACTCCTTCCAATATATTACATTGTCTCATAATTCAAGTATAAAATGATATACTTAAGTATATTAGTAAATTATACTTAATTTAAGTATAAAACAATATATTTAATCTGATATATTTATTATATTATCTTTTTTAACGAGAAAAGTTTCTCTATGACCAAGGGTTTGTTGATTTCAAGTTAAACAGTGCCCTTGCCTGTGTGGCTCTTAGCAAACTAAGAAAAGGGGTGTGTATAACTTTACATTAATTTAATCTGCCATATTATTTTGGAGTCATGAGGAATTGTTAATGACAGTCCAAAAAAAAGAAGAATACAGGGAACTTCTATACCTCATGGTTCATGTCTGCAGAGAAGATGTGTCAGGAAGGCAATACTGTGGGGTAAATACGACATTGCTTTTCTCCAGCATTCCTGTTTCTGAGAGCAGTGGTTGGGAGTTTTCTCTCGCTTGCATCGGGAACACAGGTAAATGTGCCCAAGGTAGCCCATCGATCATGTTCAAGTTGCTGTCACTCAGCTGCAGTCATTGAAGGAATGTGCACGTTCATGCTGTGGGCTCTGAAGGAGGCAGCTCTGTGGCCTGCTTACGTAGAACAGTGAAGATCAGCACCCTCCTTTTTGGCTAATGAGAAGTTCTGACTTACCCATTCTACTCATGGCCTCCAAAAGCAGCTGGATCCCTTGCCTCATTACTAGGAGAACACACTCAGTATGAGTAAGGCCAAAAACAAACAAATATCCCTTTTGACAGATATCCTTCAGCATTTAAAGTAGCCAATACTAAATAGCTCTATTCACCAAGTTCATATATTTGGTTATCTGGGGATACCTTTTTTCAGCTTAGACATCCTGGAAGGTCTGCTGGATAAAGAAGTTATGTACACAATTAAAACTCAGAATTACATAAAAGTCCAAACACCAATATGATTCCATAGCTGTTTTAGGCAAGTACAGGCAAGTCCATGAACAGTTTGAGGCTGACATCTCTTCTGCTCTGGGAAGTAGAACTCTGAGATGTCATCCCAGGTTGTTCAAATCTGAGTTGCTTTGTGGTTTTTGAAGTACAATTGTGGCCCTGTTGGTGTGTTCCCACACCTGCCAAGCAGAAGCCCCCCCGTGCAAACAAAATATCAGCTCTGTACCCAACCTGCCTATCAGCGAACACAGACACTTTTAGTAAATAACGCCACGCGCTCCGCTACTTGTCAGAGATCTGAATGCGCCTTGTCATAAGCCAGACAAGGCTTCTTACTGAAGTATTATAAATTATTACTAAAATTAACAATCTAGAATATACATCCTCTCTGTTTTGGGAATTCTGTTTATACTAGGAATAGCATTTCAGCCCTCCACTGGAACACCTACCAACAACTCAGCTTTAATAGTGATGCAGCAATGTGGTCGCTCCACCTTTATGGGGCCTCGAGATAAGAAATGCCCACGCTGGGGGCTTTCGTGGGTTGTGTGCAAACCTTATGCTGAAAACCTTCCCTGCGCTGTTGTGCCTGCATTTAATAGAAATGAAATGATTTAGTCCTAGGTATATAATACTGCTATTACTAGTACTGATAATGAACAAATATAATATGTTTTATGTAAAACAGCTAACTTTATTGGATCATTTGTGGACCAGGGTTGTGGCCAGGCCTCCCCTCCTTACATTTGGTCTCCAGCCCTCACAGTAACAGCAGACACAGGCGACACGTTCAACACGTTTGCGTGGATGGTGTGAGTTCGTGAATTAATTTGTTGTGTTCTCCCGTTCTGTTTTACCTCCACAGAAATGCTTCGTGTGATTGTGATGAAAACCCTCAGTATTTGTGTAACGAGGGTCTCATCTCCATTCTTCTATCGATCCTTTTCTTTTACCCTTAGTTTAATGTTTATTTTGGATCTCTGCCTAACCCCGTGAGCTACCTTTGCATGGTTTCAGAATTAGCCCATTTACATTGATAAATCCCAGGTCTCCGAAATGAAATTTCTTCTATAAACAACCTGAATTGAAACTCATTTAATTGGTTGCAGTGAGATATTTTCAGCTTAAAGTGAGGTACATTAGCTTGAGCCTACCCTTCATTAATAAATGATATGGGCGAGTGTATTTTTTCCCTCAAACTAGACTTGTGTGCCTTATTTTAGCAAAAGAAAAAAAAATCAACAGAGACCATGTTTGCACATGAATCATCAACTTCACATAAAAACACACAAATACCCAGTCCTTTTTGTTTATATGCAGTTATGCCAAATAATTGTTGAATATCCTTTCCAATAATTTTAATCACCCTTTGAAAATACACTCTTCCCCAGAGTGTGGAGCAATTCAATGTTTGCTTATTATTGCCTTATCTTGTATTTCTTTTGTATTTGGGAGATTTTTGTGCATATTTTTAATAGACTTTTTTAAAAAAGATTTTATTTATTTATTTTCAGAGAGAGGAGAAGGGAGGGAGAAAGAGCAATGTATGGTTGCCTCTCACATGGCCCTCATTGGGGGCCTGGCCTGCAACCCAGGCATGTGTGCCGGCTGGGAATCGAACTGGGACCCTCTGGTTCCCAGCCTGCGCTCAATTCACTGAGCTACACCAGCCGGGCTATATTTTTACTTTACACTGGTGAATAACTAGCACCACCTGAACTCCCAGCTGACACCAGCACCGACTGGCCAGCATTTCCAGCGAGCCAGCTTCAGTCGAGCCCCAAGTCAAGTGGCCCCAACTGGTGTCATATGGAGGAAGGGCAGTCTGTCCTCACTGTTATTTGTACATTGATGGCCAAAATAAACAATGATCGTATTTTAAGCCAGTACGTTTTGAGTTAATTTGCAGTGTAGAAGTTGGTAACTGACTGACTCCTTTTTCCATGTTTATATAAGCCAGTTGTATTAGAATATCCCTATAGTTTTCTCTCCTTCTTAGTCTTGTGATTCTATATATCCTGAGGCAATTTTTTAAAAACCAGCCTATTGAAATATAACTCACATGCCATACAGTTCACCCAATTCAACGGTTTCCAGTATATTCACAGCTGTGCAACTATCAGCACAATCTAATTTTGGAAACCTTGTCCCCTCCAAAAGAAAGTCTGTGCCCATTCAGTCACTCCCCATGCTCTCCAAAGCCCACAGCCCTAGGGAAGAGCCCATACACTTTCTGTCTCTATGGATTTTCCTAGGGTGGCCATTTCATAGAAATGAAATGGTCTTGAAATGAAATGAGATGGTCTTCCGTGGATGGCTTCTTTCACTTATCATAATGTCTTGGGGTTCAATCCATGTGGTAGTATGCATCATTAGTTCATTCCTTTTTACTTCCAGATAATACCCCATTGTATTGCTATATCTCATTTCATTTATTCATTCTGCTGTTGATGGCCTTTGGGTTGTTTTGACTTTGGACTATTGGGAATGTTATTATGAATAGTGATGTACAAGTTTTTGTGTGAACATATGTTTTTATTTCCCTTGGGTAAATAACTAGGAATAGAAATGCTGGGCCATGTGGTCATTCTGGGCTTTGCATTTTGAGGAACTGCCAAACTCTTTCACAAAGATGCTGCACCACTGAGGGTTCCAGTTTCTTCACATCTTTGTCAATAGTCGTTATTTTTCTGTATTTTTCATTATCGCTATCATAGTGGGCTGAGGTAATTTTTTGAAATGGACTGCTAAAGCAGAGCCAAAGGAGATATACCAAAAACTTCTATGGGAAATTGATGACATTTAACAGTATTAAACATTACATTAAAAAAATATCAGTACATTTACATTGTAGGCAAAATAAGCTCTCTAATGTGAGTTATAAGCCCCAGAATTCCTGGTTCAGCCTACCCATGCCTGTAAAGAGTCTAGAAGCCAACTTATACAGTGTAAGTGTCAGATGGAATAACTGGTGATGTTTGGCTTGCAGATTATGATGGTAAGGTGGCATGGGTGGGTAAGATGGGAAGGTGACCTCTAGGAGCTGTCTTCAATTTATTTTTTTTATGGAAAAAAAGGAGTAACTTTACTGGTCAGCTGTTGTACAACTAAGTAGGGAATTTGGTAGGATAAAGGATGAAACTTTGAGGGAGATTTCAGATTTCTGTCAGACATGATTCTTGGTTGCATACTTAGGCAGCATTAAGAAGAAATGGAATAACTCTCCCTGGCCAGGTAGCTCATTTGGTTGGAGCATTATCCTGTACCCCAAAAGACTGTGGGTTCTATCTCTGATGAGATACCGAGGCTGTGGGTTCAAATCCCGGTTAGAGCACATACAGGAGGCAACCCATCAGTGTCTCTCTCTCATATCTCTCTCCCTTCCTCTCTATAAAAATCAATAAATATATCCTCAGGAGAGAATTTTTTTTTAAACAAAAAGAAGAAATGGAATGACTCAAAGACTTAGACAATTCATAAAATGTTGGAAAGGCCCAAATAGGCTTGGGTTCATATTGCTAAGGACTATGGCCGGTTTAATTAGTCCACTTTGGGGATGGTTTCAAGAAGTCAGAATTTTCAAAAGTGGGAGAAATGTTCTCAGAGATTCTGGCAAGTGACAAATTTAGGAAAGTACCAAAAAAGGATAGGTAGTTACTGCTGTCTCTTCAGAAAATTGACTAGCAAGCAATGATCAGTGGCAGACCTACGGACCGGTGGGTGGCGGCACAAGAAATGTGCAGTGGCCGCCTGTAACTAATGATTTGTGATCCCTGCAGCTCAGAGTGGTGCTGGGTGGGGCCTTTGCCGCCAGCTGCATTAATTGCCTTGGAGGTGAAAACAGTTAGGAAGAAGACATGCTCATAATTATCTAACTTTTCAACACTTTCCCCACCCCCAAAATCAGACCTGTCCATAAATTTAAAGAGAGCAACAGTGAATTTGTAGTCATTAGAATTAAGCAGGGAGAACCCGAATGAGTACCCGCGGGGACTCACATTGAATAGAAGGTTTAACTAAATAAACTGAGGTCTCTTCCAAATGTTAAATATTTTTGAAGTCTGGCATTCAACTTGTTAGCAAGTTAAATCTGTTTATTGGTATATCACCACTAAATATAAATATTACAAATCATCTTTAATGTTAGCAAAGGTCAAATATATGCAGGTTTATATAACTACTAAGAATAATTTCTCAATGATCTGAGATATTCATAATTTCTAAATGTTTGGTGTTTATTAACAGACCAGCGTTATTTTTTTGTTATTTTTTAATGTAATGAGATACACTTGTTTATTAGTAAAGCTGATGTGACAGGTACTTTTTAAAATAATTTCATATTGTTGTTCTATTAGAGTTGCCCCAATTTTCCCCCTTTGCCCTCCAAGTAGTATTAGAAACTATATTGAACATAAGAACAATCTGATGGTAATCAGAGGGGAGGTGGAAGGGGATAATGGGGGAAGGGTTTTCAGGAACAACTATAACGGACACATGGATAAAACCAAGGCAGGGTGGAAGCAAGGGAGGGAGGTGGTTTGGCTGGGGTTGGGGGGAGCGGTAGGGGGAAATGCAGACAACTGTAATTGAACAACAATAAAATAATTAAAATTTTTTTTTCCAATCTTATAATTAAAAAAAAAAGAAACTATTATCTCCAGATGAATCCAGTTGGAGACTTGAGCTAAGACATTTGATGAACCTTTGATAATTAGGGGAGAAGTCAGTTGGCATTACTGGGCTGAAAACTTTTCATCCAGTTTCAAGGACAAGTTGAATTTTCAGGCTTCTTTCATGACACAGAGTAAGCCTATAGTAGGACATTCTTGAAGGAAAAGTGTGTCATCGTGTTTTAAGGATTTATTCCTAAATAGATATGAGGTTTAGGCCAATATTCAGCATAATGGAATAAGTGATATATTTTGGATCAGCAGATTTTGTTCAAATTACTCTAACATTTTCTTACTGAATAGCCTTGTTTAAGGTAACATCTCCCAGAAATTGAGTTTGATTAATAAAATAAAGGCAATCAGACCTCAGAGTTATAATGGAATGTGTGCAAATTAAAACACAGATTTTACAGACACATTAGTTAATCAGTTTATTACAATTCTATGGAAATTTATGCTCCTTAATTAGTTTACAGTAGCTTGATGAATTGCTCTTCACTGGTCATTCTGAGAAAATTAAACATATATGCAACCTTAAACTCAGTATAAATTCATGAAACCCAAAGGTAAATCTAGGCCCTTTGTTGTTGTTGTTAATTAGGAAATTGGGAGAGAGAAAGGATATTTGGCTGAGGTAAAATAATAATAGATTAGCTTTTAGAATTTTATCTATTGTGAGATTCTTACATGAGAGGTTGAAGAGAGAGTGGGAACTAATGTTCTGAAGCTCCTGGATTACACTTAACTATGTTAAATTTCAACTTTCTTTTGGTGAATGTGTAGACCATTTTTCTCATTTTTCTTATTAAACGCTTCATAAATAAAGAGATAAACACGTGTCTAAAAAATCAGGGCATTTGTGTTGTGATTTAAAAATCCTCTGAAATCACAAGTGTGTAGGCAAGTCCCAGACCATGCTGAAGTCTGAAATTGGAAGTCGGCGGAGGAACCAAAGAGAGCAAGTTGTTTTTTTTGTCGTGGTCTGCACATGGTCCATGTGTTGTGTTTGAGAGAAGGGGGATAGTTTCTACAGAAGAATGAGCTCAGAGGCAGAGCTCACTAGAAGAACATGAAGGCTTAGGGTTTTCAGAAATCTTAGGCTAATAGGGATTCTCACAGAATATGAGGCAGGTGACTCAGAAGTCCTACTTAGATTTTAAGGACATTGTCACCCTTTGAATTATGTATGGATAGTGTTCTTGTTTCCCTCTGATACATCTTCTTTCTTTTTTATGTTAGAGGGAGGGCCTTTCATAGTGCCTAGGATATGGAAGCTGCTCTTTTTGCATAGTGGTTACAATTAAGAAAAGGGCATTATTTGTTGATTAATAATATGCGTGACAATAATAATATATTTCATTCTTTACCATCAAGGTTGAATTGTATAAAATACATTCTAGGAATTCTGATGTATTACTGTTCTATATAAGTGAAACAAAGCCACTCATATTATTCACATTATTGGAATGCTTACAGTGT
The DNA here is from genome assembly GCA_004026765.1 of Micronycteris hirsuta. Classification (NCBI taxonomy): domain Eukaryota; kingdom Metazoa; phylum Chordata; class Mammalia; order Chiroptera; family Phyllostomidae; genus Micronycteris; species Micronycteris hirsuta. Next base: position 27,340 of record PVJI01002750.1, on the reverse strand, counting down.
TAATAATGCATACAATAAAACTCATCTTATACCTTTTCCAAAAAGCTCTATTGGATAACCAGATTCCTAGTATCGAGACTTTGGTAGTTTTCAAAATCCTAACTGATGGTTATTCAATTTTAGGTTGAATGAATAAATGAATTATTAAACAATTAATTTAGGAATTAAAAATAGAAGAACTATAAGTAAATGAAGTTTGATATATCTAGAGTCAAGAGTTGTGAGAGATAAGAATATTTCAATAGCAATAATACCTTACATTTAATTTTAAAATAATTTAACCCATTAAATATCCCTCTTTACAGTAATGCTATATCCCTGGATATTTGCTTGAATTTTCCCTTTTAGATACAATGTATATAAAGGAATGAATGACAAATGGGGTAAGCTTCCCTTATTCATTATTTCATTATTTAAACTTCTTAATTAGCTGTGTGCATAACTAAATTGTTACTCTCTCTCTCTCTCTCTTTTTTTGTTGTTAGAATTCACATTTTTTTAAAGCCTTATGATGTTAGAATGCTGTAGTGTCACTTCAGGCCTTGTACAAAGGAGTCCAGAAGTGTACCACATGAGATGGGACCCCTTAGGGGTGGCTGCCAGGCTGACCTTGCGACCCTGCACTGTATACGGTCACAGATACCTGGAGTTTGTGCTGGTCACAGAGGGTTGATAGCCCCAAGAGTGCTATCAACGTCAGCGCATTTCTCCGCGTCTTTTAGTCTCAGCTGTGCTTACTGAATGAAGTCTGATAGTCTAATATATGAAGTTTGTATAATTGGAGACCTTGTTTTTTGCCCAGTGAATCATCTAGAGTGCTTGGTTATTCACCTTTCTGAGAGATTTGGTGAGATATTCTGGTATCCTCCCAATAAATGTTTTCGTTGTTTGCTTTTTTGTCATTGTTTGTTTTTGCTAAACTAGTTTAAGTATCTGTCACTTACAACCAAAGGTGTCCCAGCTGTACTTGGACCTGATGGGTAAGCTTTTTAAAAGTAGACCCATGACTTTTCTATCTTAAGACACATACAAGATGCTTTGAAAAAGCTATTAATGAGTTGAAGCATTCTCAGATATCGACTCCTGGCAAAACCAGCAAGAACTAAATTTCTAAAGAGCAGACAGCGAAATCTGCGTTCCATGTGTTGTGATTTGGACACATTCTGTAGTTAGTTAAAGGATCTTTTCCTTAGGTGAAAAGACTTGATTGACTAACAAGGGGTTCTGGAATTAACTATTAAGTCAAATATTTGTGAATACTTATTAAAAAGTCATCACAAGGAGGCAGTTAGAATTCACTAAGAGGGAACTATTGCAGGTTGCCCCACCACCACCCAACACACTTTCTTTTTTTTTTTTTTTTTAGCTTACCTTCACATAAGAACTGTATGATTGCAATAACATCGTTGGTGGTCTTGGTAATAATATTCTTGTGTAAAATGAATAAATACAGAGTTCGTGCCTGATAGTACAGTTCATATCTTCAGGAGCCATGGGAAAATAAACTCTTGCCAGAGAATATTGAATATTAAATTGGGGCGTGATTTTTTCTTTTGTTAATCAGCCTGCCTGGACAGAGGCAGTGGCGGAAAGTCAATCAAGACAGAAATCCTGCCCCCTCAAAAGCTACTTTCTTTTTACATAGCTACATCTGTTGCCCTTAACAATGATAATGCTAATAATAGCAGCTAAGAATTATATATTGCAGTACAAATACATTTTCGTTATCTTCCTGAATTCTTACAACTTACATATAAGGAAAGTTGTATTATCCCCATGCTAAAATGAAGATGAGACCAAGAGAGATTTTACAACATGCTTCGGGTCTATCAAATTTCAGAGTGGGATACAAACCTAAGTTTTCTTGCCTTTAAAGTGAGTTTGTTTCCACACTACTCTATAAATGTATATAAACGAAGTACTGACTCAAGGCAACAAATGTTACGCTCTGTAACTACTTAAATAAGGTATTGCAGAGGAACAAAAAGAAACATTCAGGCAACGATCTTTAGAAAAACAGAGTTTTTTCCCAGAAATAAGTCATTATCCCTAGGAAGATAAAAGCCTTTGAAGATTTGTCGAGCCATTTTCTTTCTGTCTCTGGAAGATCGACTTCAGTCAGTTTTTTATTTTCTACCCATTTCTGCTCCACGGGAGCGCTCCACCATCACATTCGTTCACTTTGTTCTTAGCTACAATCCAGAGAAAAATCTTTCAAGTTCTCTTTAAAAATAAATTAAGCCATTACAGTAAACACACACTCCTCATGCAACCAAATTAAATATAGTGGGTAATTTGCAGTTAATCTAATACGTAACATGCTGTTAAAGCTGCAGCCTTGCTGCAGATGGGACGGGAAGGGGTGTGACATGGATCCTCTGGTTCCTGGTCTCCTCCGCCATACTTCTGGGGGGACAATAGGTCAAGATGGCAAGTTTAGGTTTTATGAGGTTTTTCAAACAACTAGTTTCAGATGTATCACACATTTTCTTTATTTTATACCCTAAGAAAGACTCAGAATTGTAGCTCTATGTTAAATTTTACTTCTTGCTATGAAAAGGGAGTTTATATCGAGGTTGTTGGTATAGAGTCTTATCTTCCTGATGAACGTACTAGGAAAAGAACTGTTCCTGTGCTTGCGGATATTTGCATGTCTTCTGGGGCTGGGTGCTAAATGTCTGGGCAGAGAATAAAGGACTTTGTAAGTCTTTATAATAGCAACAGTAATAGTAGTAACACCAAAAAATGATGCTGGTGAAATACTCTGTTTGTGTTTATGTTTCTCATCCTAAAATAAGAAAATAAAATGCTAACTATAGTTACTGCTTCTGTCTGGTCATAGTCAATATTACTTTTTTAGGAAAAATAAATATCTCATGTTCTCATTTCTTCTTTTACTGATTTTGGAACACTATGTTTATACCATTTTGCAGCAAATGAGATGATAACTTTAAAAAAAAATTATCTGACGCCATGACTCCTAGAGTTGTATAGAATTTACAATCAAGAAGTAACCCTTCTGTTATATGCTGATGTTCAGTACCATTTCTCCATTTTCAGTATGACATATAATTAATCAAAAATTTAACATTGTTTTCATTGTAAGCTTTCTTTAACATTGCTTTCATGTAAGCTTTCATTCTCAAACTAGTATACTTTTTAAAACTATTTTAAGACATTGAGTATAGTGATTGTGGGATATTTCTAAATTTCACTTTTGGAAATTAATGACCGTTTAATGTTATTCTACTCTCTGTTTGCTCTCTGGATAAGAGAGTAAAATTATATCCCAAATTTGTAAAAATATTATTTAAATTAGACCCATTTACTCAGCCTCATTATTAAATGAGTTTCCATAGATAAGACAATATACACTTAATTAGAGTTTGACCTTTATAGCACTATGATGTTCTCATTTAAATTATCATCATAAAATTATTTTTATCTTAACATTGCTCTCTGTACTTTGGTAAAATAAAAAAAAATCTAAAAATGTTTCAACATCTTCTTGATGCCTCTTTGTTCTTTGTGGGAATACTAAATATATTGAGTTTCGTCCATAATTATAGAAGCAAGGTCTCTGACACTCCAGATAGTTGAGCCTGTATCCCAGAAAATTTCTGAGAGTTGCTTTGTTGAATATATCCCCAAAAGTGGGTTTTTTTAAAGTCATCTACCACTTTGTCATTAAAAAATGTAGTGAAAGCATTTAGCTGTCTGAGCTTAGGAACCCTGAAAATTTGTCAAGTGCTAATTATAGAATAAAAAGTCAAAGCATCTTTCTTCCAGTTGATTTTTAAAAAGTAATAGTTTGTATGCATATAGTTCTTTACAGTTTACTGACTACTTCTGCAAACAGTTTTTGATCTAATCTTGTACTACCTAATATGATTGGCAGAGGACATTTAATTAATTTCACTCACAGGTAAAGAAACTGGTGAAGCATAGTGCTTAAGTGTTTTCTCCAAAATTATACAAATTATAAACTGCAGATTCAAAATTAGAAGTCATGCTTGAATTTCTAATAATAATAATAATAATAATAAATAACTTAAAATCATTGAGGATTTACTCTGAGCCAGGAACCTGTGCCACACACCATTATCTTAGTCACCTTCTCACATAGAAGCATATATAATTTCAGCATCCATCTAATGCATGAGTAAATTGAGGTTTAATGAGATAAGTTAAGTTGCCTAATGTAACGTAGGTATGTGGCAAAGAATAAATGCTTAAGATGTGAAGTTCATTCATAACTGAAAGTGCTATAAAATATAGTTTTATTACATTATTTAAATTTTCTGTGTTTCAATTTCCTTGTTAACCTATAGTTAATGATATTATCTACCTCACAGGGTTGCGAGAATTTCAAAGTTAATATACGTAAAGAACTCACACCAGTGCATGATGTGTGTAAACACATAAGAAATATTAGCCTAAGAATACCTGCTTAATTTTTTTTACTTAAAAGGTAATAATGAGCCCTGGTTGGTGTAGCTCAGTGGACTGAGTGCCAACCTGTGAAACAAAGCATCGCCGGTTTGATTCCCAGTCAAGGCACAGGCCTGGGTTGTGGGCGCAGTTCCTGTAGGGAACGCTAGAGAGGCAACCACACATTGATGTTTCTCTCCCTCTCTTTCTCCCTCCTTTCACCTCTCTCTAAAAATAAATAATAAAATCTTAAAAAAAAGACAATAATGAAACCTGAACATTTATGTAAAATAGCTTGATATTAAGCCAGTTGAACCTGACAAATACATTTCCCCATATACATGGCAAGTAACAAGAGTATCTTACAAGTTAAAAATAGGACTGTGCCAACTAAATTAAAACCACCACTACCAAATACAATGAGTCATTGGTGAGAAGAATGTGAATCTCAGTGATACTGCTGGAGAATCAAGTCAGTAAGAAAGACATTTGAATGTAAAGAGAATATACCCATCTGTATGGATAATGTGGAGTAATAGGTGACCAAAACTTGTTTTATTTCATATGATGGTTTAAAGTTAATCAGCAAGGAATCAGATTGCATTATATTCTGTTTGGCCTTGATAAAGAATGAAAAAGTAATTTAACAAAAGCTTTAATGGTAATGTTAGCTCAACCTCAACCTTCTCCGAGGCCCCGACAGTGTGGCCATGGTGGCCCCCCCTGAAGTTCAGCTCTGGCTGCTGGACGAGGGAGCAGGCTAAGGCATTCAGTGAGACTAGGTGTACAGAGTTAAAGTTTATGGTTGATCTTCATCAATTCCTTCTTCCTAGATTTTCCCTGGAGGGCTTGCATTAATGAACCAATGAAGGAAAAAGTTCGACATCATTCACGTTGTTTTTGCTATGTCTGAGATCAGTCTGCAGGAAAACTATTTTAGGCTTCTTTCACAACTATTTAACCACCAACTACATTTTTTTTAACTTCCAAGAAGTATTTAGTTTATCATGTATACACAGCTTTAGATTCATGTCTCAAAGCTGGAGAATAAATTCCTTAGATGTATTGAAGACTCCTCCCAGTTAAAATTAGACACAACCCCTGTATCTTTCAGAGTTACTAGGCTGGGATTTTGTGAGCATCTATTTTGAAGCATTGCAAGAGACATGCTTAATGAGATCATTTATATTATATGGGGAAAGGGGAAGCAAATTAGGTATACAGTATGGTTTTGAGAAAATTCATGTGTTCATTCAACTATGTATGAGTTTAGCCAATCAACAAACATTCCATCAGCTATTGTATACCATAACTGGAAAGATTAATGAAAAAAAGGGCTCTTTCAAGAACTGTAAATAGTAGACCAGGGAAGTGTGTAATGACTGACCAAATCATGGGATAAAAATCATAACAAGTGTGCTGTATGACAACATAGAAAGGGAAATGATTGATCCTAGCCAAATAGTTGAGGAGAGAGCAGTGCCATCATGGAACCTGGGTCTTGGATGATTTAGTAGAAGTAAAAAGTAAGGGAAGACCAGGAACTAAGTACCCAGATGCCTTCCTAGTTTGTTTCCCCTGTAGTCACCATCCTTACTGTATAGACTGAGTTCTCTTCAATGTGGGTTGGTTGAAATCAAAGAAATAATCCTAGCAATTGTAGTGGAGAGATTTATTACTTTTACATATAAGCGGACCTGTTACAATAGTAAATCCCTACATGTCACTGATGGATGGTGTCCCCCTTGAGGTTTTCTGAAATAACCCTCTCTCTTTGTCAGTCCCGAGTCATTAAGGCTGCAGTGTTTAACCTCTAGAGCAGAGCCGTTGAGGTGAGCTCACAGACCGGGGATCTAGGATGAACTCTCTTGTCCCCAGACAGCTAGCAATTCCTCTGAAGTTGCGAGCAGATATAGGGGTGGAGGGCTAGCCGTCTGCATCAGGGGAATTCTGGGACAGATGATGTCACTAGAGTGTTGCGTGGTGTCGCCACAGGCATGGGGACCAGAGATGAGATTACCCAGGAATAGAGGGCTTAGAACCACTATTCATTTATTTTGTATCTTAGTTTTCTGGGTCATCCGCTCGTCACTTCAGACTGAAAACTGAACCATTTTCCTAGTGATTAAAAAAAGACAATGTGTTCTAATAAAAGGAGTTTTGATTTGGTTCTGTGGAGAGTGGAAAAATCACACTAGGAGATGGTGGTAGTTGTGTTTTAGAGCAGGGAGATGCAATGCTCAGAGAATCCTTTGGGGGAAATGCCCCAGCAGTCTTGCTGAGAACTTAGGAGCTTTCGCAAAGCTCCAGGAGAGAGAAGATAGTAGCCTAACCTAAGGAGGAAGCCAGGGAATGGACTGGGAGGGATACAGGAGAGCAGGGCTGATGGGATTTAGTCACTGGTTGGATGTCGACAGTCACAGGCAGGAGGAGTTAGTGCGTCCAGCTAGACTAAACCTTCATGTGATTTAGGACGTGGAGACAAAGTGCAGCAGATCAAGAGTCAAATTAATCATTCTTGGCTAAGCCCTCCTGAAAGCCTCCCTAAGGAATAGTCCCCTCTCCTTTGCCTGCGCTGCTCCTGGGCCCTTAGTGCTCCCTCACTGGTGTTAGAGTCATCTGTCTGTGTGTCTTTGCTCCCTCACTAAATTGAAAGATCCCTATGGGTTTAGCTATATCTCTAAAATAGATAAATATTTTTATATCTCATGTATCACAGAACACATTGTATTCATGGATTTTAAGTGAAGCACTACAGATATTTGCCTAAATAAGTACCTCTTAGTAATAATCTACCAATATTACTTTTATAGTATTTCTGTTTGATTTTCTTTAAATGGACATTTTTTCTATTTTAAAATGTGCTTCGATGGCGGTTTCACTATCATATGTTTTAGCTAACAAAGCACAGGTTTAATACTAAAATATAGTTCTTTACAAAGATCTCTTTATGAAAAAGAGCCCAATTTTGTACCTACTAACATCATTTGCATTCTTTTACATAATCTGAATACTTTGTCTACCATTTCAAAAGTGATGGAAGCAATTCTGTCTGTGCTGTGCTGTTTGCTTTCTGCATAACTTTGAACTTCATATATTGTTTCAGAAGTTCACTGTATGTTCTTAGTAAGCAGGAAAAATAAAATATCTTGGAAAGTGCTTGGCATTATTGTGTACCAATTTAGAATACAGTATTAGTTCATCAACTTATTTTATCTGACATTTGGACAAATATTTTAATAGATCAAAGAAAAGAGAAGCTTTTTTGTGATTAAATTCTACCAAGAATCACACACACACATCATGTCACAGTATAGTTGAAATTTTCCCAGAACCAGTAATCACTGAAGAAGTGTTCATTCACACCTCTCTATAACCAGTCCTGGGAATTAACTCTAGCTGCCAATGTCTTTAAAAAATAATGGCTACAGACGCACTTTGAACTTGTAAGTCTTTGCCGGACACTGCAGATCGGTCAAGTTCAAGCAGCTTCTCCCTTTCCAATTTCTGCTCTAAAAATGAAAGAGATAACTTTATCTTTCAGCATCTTCTGTAGCCAGCTATGTCCCAAGTTTCAGATCTGACAAAATAAAGCAGAAACCACCTGAGTTTTTTTTACTTCCCTGAAAATGGTCAGTGTACTACACTTCCCCGTGGTCCCTTGCCTTGAAAGTGAACCAATGCCTGGGAGTACAGTAGCAGCCTATGGCCATGAGGTGGCTGGCCACACACCCAGGAGCAGGAGGCACCAAGAAAGATTGAGCCTAGGTCTTAGCATACTTGAATCACACCGCAGAAGTCCTGGACTAGAAACCTCCAGACTCATCATGCAAGAAAAATAAACCTCTAGTTTTTAGATGGTGGTTATTCAGATTGTACAGATGGACATCGTTGCAGATAAAATAACATATAAATACTCATCATTAGTATTATCATAATTATTAGAAGTGCTCAAATCTCTCTAATGTCTAGAGAGGACCCCAATTAAACCCTTTGCAGAAGGATGTAAACTTTTCTTAGTTAAAGCTTTTCACTATAGGGGTATTTTTCAGCTTCTTCAGGAATGTTTAATGGCTCTCTTCAGTAAGCTAAGGCACATTTTATATTATTCTAGAAACAAAGTAGAGCTGATTACTCACCAGTGGATATTTTCATGTTTTACCACTGATAAATCTATTCAAATATTTGTTAGGTTAAAGAAAAATCACCTTTTAAAACATATTTTAATCATGTTAGTATATTTCCTCTGAACATATATGAACTACCATTATTTTAAAGATTTTATTTATTATTTTTAGAGAGAGGGGAAGGGAGGAAGAGAGGGAGAGAAACATCAGTGTATGGTTGCCTCTCTTGTGCCCCCTAAAGGGGACATGGCTACAACCCAGGCAGGTGCCAAACAGGCGACCCTTCGGTTTTCAGATCGGCACTTGATCCACTGATCCACACCGGCCAGGGCATGAGCTACCATTTAAAGATAACAGATACCTCTGAAGATTTTTATAAGGATGAATCTGTAATTTTAGAAATGCAGTGAGAACTGCCTTGAAAGTATTGGGAAGAAATAAATCACCAAGGGAAAATGAGATAGCAATAGAGTTCTTTTAAACCAGAGACTGCATCTGTCAAAATTCTTACAAGAATATGTTAACAAATGTGGGGTCAAAAAAACCAAACAGACAAATAAACAATGGCCTAAAGAATGGAAACACTTCGTATGCATCCCAGTCTTCACGAATGGAGTGCAGTAGCTACAGGACCATTGCTCTAATTTCCCACACAAGCAGTGATGCTCAAGGTGGTGCAGCTAAGGTGTCGACCTGCTGTGGAGCAAGAAATGCCAGACATTCAAGCTGGATTCAGAAAACAGGCACTCGAGATCTAATTGTGAGAGTTTACTGGATAGTGAAGTTCTGTAAAGAATTTCAGAAGGTTACTCTGTTTTATAGACGACAGTAAAGCCTTTGACTGAGTCCGTCATGAAAAACTATGGGTTGCTCTGAAGGAAACAGGCATGCCTCAGCACTCCATTGTCCTGGCACATAAGCTGCATTGTGAAAAGGAAGCTGCTGTCAGGATAGAATAGGGAGAGACAGAATGGTTTCCTGTTAGCAAAGGTGTCAGTCAAGGGTGCGTTCTATGTCCCCGTTTAATCTGTATGCAGAACATATCATGAGAAAAACTGGGCTAGACTCAGAGAAGAAGTAGGAGTGAAAATCGGTAGAAGAAATATTAGTAACAAGATATGTGGATGACACCACCTTACTGGCAGACAGTAGCAGTGATCGGCAGTGACTTCTGATGAAAGTGCCAAAGCAGGGCCGCGTCTGAACATCAAGAAGACAGAAGTCATGACTGCAGAAGAAACACACAACTTTAATGTAGATAACGGAGACATTGAAATTGTTAAAGATTTTACCTACAGTGGTTCAGTTAGCAGTTCAAATGTAGACTCAGCTAAGATGTCAAGTGAAACCTGAGACTTGGAAGGGCAGCAATGCAAGAATTAGGAAAGATCCCCAAGAGCGGAGATGTGTCATCAGAGACCAAGGCTAACGTCATCCAAGCCTTGTGTTCCCAGTTATGAAGTACAGATGCGGAAGCTGGGCAGTAAAGAAGGCTGATAGGCAATAAAACGATCTGAAATACAGTGTTAGGGAAGAGCTCTAGCAATGCCCTAGACCACCAGAAAGATGCACAAGTGGGTCCTTGAGCAGATGAAGCCTGAAACATCACTTGAGGTCAGAATGGCACAGCGGCAGCCGTCCAGCTTCATGAACACCGTGAGAAGGCAGAGTTCCTTGGCAAAGATGTAATGGTGGGAAGGATAGGAAGCAGCATGAAAAGAGGAAGGCTAAATAAGAGATGGATGGAAAACATAAAAGAAGCCATGGATATGAGTCTCCAGGAGCTGAGTGGGGCTGGTGGGGACAGGACACTGTGCACGTCACTGAGACACAGGGTCACCAGGAGTGGGAGCTGATTCAGTGTCTCATAATACGCAGGTTAAAAATCCCACCTTTTAAAACATACTTTAAAGTATGTTAATATATTTTCTCTGAAAATATATGAGTTACCATTTAGTGTCATGACTAATGTCCTAGAATTAGCAAAATACAGAAATTTAGAGTTGAAAATTCTTAGAAACATTTAACTCTCTTGTAAGATACAGAAGTGCGGGCTCCATAAGGTTAATGAAAGGCAGATGGTGAGAATTATCTACACTGGACAGTGATGATGTTTGAAGACCTTTGAGGCTTTTTAGAAGCTTTTCCTCTTTAGGGGGACCAGGGAAAATTTTAATTTTTGGATTTTGTAATCATGAGTTATTGCTATTCTAAAATGTCGCTTATAATGTTATTTCCATAACAAAGAGAGTGGAAAGGAAGTATTAAAAATTTCTATTTACATTTAGGTTTTATCTAAAAAATAATTGAACTTTTAACATTTACTATGTACTGTGGCAGTCCCATGTCCTTTGTTCCTGGATTGGAGCATGGTGGCTTGTCACTCATCATCTGTTGTAGCCTTATTTTTTGAAATATCTTTCTTGACTACAAAGGCTGGAAAGGAAAAAAACAAAGCAAAACACTTTCCAGACTCCTTTTCATTTTGACTTTTAGATTGGCTTGAGGTTTTTCCTGGTTAGATCACTTGCATGAGATTGAGAAGGCTGCATGACACGGAGTCATCCTTCTGCCTCTGAATAGAGATGGGGGGTTGTTTTCATGGGAACATCATTAGGTTTGTGCTTATCAAGAGGAGGATGGTTCTGGTAGGCCTGCTCTGTTTCTGAAGCCACAGACTGTCAGAGTTCTCAGTGATGGAACGCTTAGTTTTCGCCTTTTCACTGTAGTAGCAAGTTCAGAAATAGAAAGGAACTAGTTAGTAGTATGTGCAATGCCTGGATGAATCTCAAAAGCATTATGTTAAGTGAAAGAAGGCAGACATAACAGGAAACATAGTATATGATTCCAATTATAAGGCATTCACAAAACAGACAAAACTGTAGACAGAAGGATGCCTATCAGTGGATGCCTATCAGTTATCAGTGGATGCCTGGGGGTCAGGGGATAGGTCAGGAAGATACTCTCTGGGGTGAGAAAACTAGATTTTTTTAAATCATGGTGCTTACATACCTGTAGACATTTGTCAAAATTGGTTAAACTTTATACCTAAGAAGGTTAAATCTTACTGAATGTAAATTTTACCTCTATAATCTTGACTTTTAAAGAAATGTTTGGCGAACACTGGTTTTGATAAATCTTCCTCCCAACTGCCCAGGTTTTACTGCCACAGTTCAGACCACACCAAGGGATACGGTTTTGTTTTGGGCCTAAAACAACACACACGCATGATGTCACAGTTTCTGTGGGTCTGAAGTCCAGGACTGGTCATTTGGGTTCTTCGCTCAGGACTCGCATGGCTGCAATCCAGACATGGGCTGGGCTGGGTCTTCGTCTGAAAGCAACCTGAGGAGGAGTCTGCTTCCTTGTTCACTCAGGTGACTGGCAGAATTTATTTCCTTGCACCTTTAGGTCTGAGGGCCCAGGCTACTTATTGGTTGGAGGCCGGGGACGACCCTCAGCTCTTAGAGGCACTCTTGATTCCACCAGGTGGTCCCCTGGTTCCTAGCCATACAGGCTTTCTCAATACGGCTTCTTACCTGCGCAAGCCAGCCAGGAGAGCCTTTCCAGTGAGTCTGTTAGCAAGATCGAGTCTCATCTGATTAAGTGTAATCACAGATACAGCATCTCTTCACTTTGCCATATGGTATTCTGTTCTTTAGAAGCAAGTCACAGTTCCTGCCCACCCTCAAGAGGAGAGGATTATACAAAGTTGTTAATGCCAGGAGACAGATGTGTGTGGTGGGGGGTGGGGAGCAGCCTAATGTCAGTGAGGAAGATGAGGGGAGGGAGCAGTTCAGAGCATGGTGGAAGCAGGTGGGAAAATCAGGAAAGTTCGTGGGAGCTGGGTCAGAAGCAGGGAATTGCTGAACGTGTGAGGATGAGGATTGGGCAGGGGGTGGATAGAACGAAGGTTCCAATTTGACACTGTAGCACTAACACTTTCCTGGAGAGATGTTCATTCTCTCCAGAGACCAGCTCAACTTAGATTTTTTAAAAATGATATTTCAAGAGAATCAAAATGCATCTATATGAATAAAGTAAAGAGTAGAGAAATTTCACATTTCTTCCTTTCCTTCCCACCCCAAATATCTACTGGTTATGTTTTCAGATGGCTCATCCCAAATATCTATTTATTTACCTTTATATACATAAATTTTTGCATAAATGGGATCTGGCTCTATATATGGTTTTTGCAGCTTATTGAGTTTTTTCCCTCACCTGCCTTTTCCATTTTCTATTACTTTTATCATTTCCTTTTCTACTCATTATCCTGTTGATTCTTGTTTGAGTAGGGGACTGCCTCAGGATGGGCTCATGCATGGAACTCAGTGGGGCAGGGCGTTTTGGCTGGAGTGCAGCTCCCATGTGGTCGGTTCCCACAGGCACAATCTGAAGCATCCTTGGACTGCAGGCGAAGGCGCTGATCATCCTGGCAGAGTGTCAGGCTGGTGTGTGCTCCTCATAGGTGTTTGATTGACTATTTTGAGGATATTTATTCCTGTACTATTGACAAAGGTCAGTTCTTTAGATGCTTGTAGCTGTTTCCTTTCTTTACCCTCTGGCTTCATCTTCAGTTTCTCCAGTTTAATTGTCAGAAAATAGATCATTGGTTGAGACAGTGAGGATTCTCTCACATAATGCCAGAGAAATCTGCCTTCGGTGTGGGCTCCGGAAACACATTGGCTTTGTATATCCTCAGTGGAATTTCGCCGGTTTTGCCTTTGAGTTGTAGATACTCCATTTTTCTAATTGTGAATGCATTAATTATTTTCTTTAATTCCAGCAAATTTCAGTGAAGGGGGCCAAGTAAATGTACTTTTCTTAGACAGCTTTTTTCCTTTTAACTATAAGCCACAACTAAAACTGCAACAGTTATATCATAATTAGGATTGGCAGAATCTCCAAAGTACAAGCTGGATGTATACTCATTTACACCGTGTGCTTAAGTGTATTTGTCTTATTATGGGTTAAAGGTTGGAATGCATCTGTTAGAGCTGATATAAATGGACTCTCTAGGAACAGCACATTCAGTTCCAAACCTGAGCGACCTGCACTAATGTCCGTTGTCATCTGGGAACCAGAACTCGAGCTGCATCCCTGATGCTCAGGGCTTGGGTCCAGGATCCCTCCGTGTGACGGACATGCCTTCAACACTGGACCACGTGAGAACCGAGGGGCACTCACTCATATTTTCATCAGGCTCATGTTAAGGTTAACCATCTGCTCCTCTCTGTCATCTGTTTCTTGACCTAAGTGACAAATGGTATGTGTCACTTCAGTTCTCATTAGGTAGGCATCTGTATTCTGAGAAGGCTCCTTAATTAATCTTCATGTAGTGAATGTCGGCCAAGGCCATGCATGGAATTGCTCTGAAGTGTGAGCTGTCTTCACACCTTTGTAGGTGGTCTTTTAAGGTCAAGCCTGAACAAGATTGATAGGATGAGCACCACTGAGGATTCTTAGATAATTAATTTCAAAGGAGTGTGACTACATTTAGACTTCTATCCATTGTGATTGAAACAGCATATTCAAATATTTGGTTCAATTCATGTTTTTCTTCTTTTGTATCTTCCTCATGAAAAATGCAAAAATTGTAGGATCACGGACTAAGGTGCTTTGAGATAAAGATTCTAGTAGATATACTATGATCCTTTATAAAGGTTCTGCAAGAACCTCTTGGACAAGAGGTGATTCTTTTCATTTCTCCCTCCAGGATAATATTTCCTTGCTGCTTCTTTGTATTTCAGTTACTAATGGATTGTGGTCAACGATATTTGGTTCTTATCAAAATATATTTTGTATCTGTATTCCAAATTATAATTATTTGGCAACTATACAAGATATCTAGACAAATAATTTAAACCAAGTCTTTTCAAAAATTCTTTTCAGACACAAAAGACTAAAAGTCATATGTTTATTTATACACTAAATACTCCTGTGCAGTTATCTGTCTGCTCCCTGAGGGTGAATATAATGTGTTTTTTTTTCCCTTTCTAAACCCTTGAGACAACTAAAGCAGTACTGTGAACATAGCATTTGCTGAATAAACATTAGCATAAGAGCTAAGATGTAATTTCAAGGTAAAGTTAATGTTAGCAGAGCATATAACTCTATAGTGACAATGCTGATTGGCCCGTGAGTAGTTCTGTGTTACACTCTGACTCTGCAAAACCCAGTTAAAAGCAAGACGGGAGCGCGAAGCTTTCAATACATAGCATGGGCCAGGTGCCACTCCGGTCTTCTGAGCATAAGAACACGGTTTTCCTGCTGGGAAAATCCAACAAACAGACCAAACCCTTATGGTTAGTTGCTATCTCCTGAGTCTAAGGTAGCAGAACTGTAGCCTAGATGTACATCTTGTATGAACCATGTTAAGATTACAAATATATATTTATTTATTTCAAAAATTTGGTGGATGAAACTATATTCTTTTTGAAAAGGATTGACTAGAGCAGAGCAGCTCTTACCCTGTTGAATGGAGCCTGCAGATTGTAACTCTAGACCCTGCCAGCCCATTGCACTCATCTTTACCACTTGCCCGATTCAGGAGGGATTTGCTCTTATGGCCTTTGAATGCTTCATTTTAGCAATTCCCGGGGTCAGGTTTTCTCTGTTGCCATGTTTTTGGGTAACAGTGAAGCATCTGAGTATCAGGAAAGTTGGTTACTAAGATGCCATGATCAGACACCCAGCCTCTCCTCCAATTTAAGTAGTGAGCTCGGTCTTCTGGCACAGGGTAGGGTCCAGAAGTCAGGACTGGTTTGCATCTGCAGATGTTAGAGCATGGAGAAACAGAAAAAAGCATCCCAGGAAAAGAGGACTCAATATCTCCAAGTAGAGAGAGACAAATTGAATTAATGACCTTTTTGTTTTGACCTATATAAAGCGGTTGCATTCACATCTAAGCAGAAAAGCCAGACAAAACGTTGTCCTCAGGTTTCCACCCCCAGGATCCAATGTAACAGTCCCTGTCCTTGCAAGCCTGTGACTGCTAGTTGTCTTAGTGATTGTGTGGGGGAGGAGGAAGAGAAGGTGGGTGATACTGGTAGATGGATAGAAGAATTAAAAGATGTGGAAGAAGACCAGAACTGGGTCAAGGACAATGACAGGTCGGAACATGAGGCACCTTGTTGGCAGGAGGTGCAGCAAAACAAGTATTCTCTGGTTACTGCCTTCACACATTCTGTGTAAGTCTTGGACGACGGATTGGGAAAGCTGACATGTAGACGTAGAGTCTGAAACTGAGTTTAAGCACTGTCCATCCAAAAAGGGAAATGACTGGGAGCTACCATCAGATACTGAAGGTTTGCTGGCTGTATTATTTGTCCGTTACTGCAATAATGCTGTTTAGCAAACAACTACAAACTCAGTGACATAGAACAGGAAGCATTTATCACTCGCAGCTCAGTTCTGCTGGTGTGGGCTATCCTCCCTCCTGTGTCTGGGGTCACCCGGATGTCAGCTGGAACAGAAGGATCCTCAGGTTCTGCTGACCATGTTTCATCCTCCCCTAGGCTTATCCTTGCATATTCTCATGGCAACGGTTGAGGCACAAGAGAGAGGACACACCCCGCTGTACAAGTGCTTTTTATGCCTTCCCTCGTATCATTTTTTGCCATTACCACTTACACACTCAAGCTCAGAGACAGAGTGAGAGGGCCCCGCAAAATTACCTCATATTGAACTCTTGTGGAGTTAAGCCGCTACGACTTTGAGGGTATTTTCACTGCAGCATAACCAAGCCTACCTTGACTAATAAAACCATGGAATGTTTTTTCAGCATTATTTTTGTGTCATAGACGACAGGTTGTACAGATGACACATACTTATGGCCATATGTCTTTCCAAGGTTTTATAATGGAAATTCTGTACTTACTTTTAGGGGACTTATATACTACATAAGAGGTCATAATACGTCTTTTTTCCTTATATGTTCTTATAGTTTTATTCTTATATGCATGTATAGGAATATATTTTTTGAATTTTAATATACAGGTTATTACAGTAAATGAACTAGATAAAAATGCATCCTCATACATCGTCACTGCATACACAATCACATATGAAACTCATCAATAGTAATTCTGTATGTCAATATAATTTCAGCAGGTGAGTTTAAAGTAAAATAAATATAAATAATGGATGTATAAAAATTATTTGAGTTATGTATAATCACTTTGTTGAAGATAGCTACTGACTAAATTTGACGCTATCATTAGGCTGCCAATTAAGTTCACTTATACATCTCACCCTTTCATCTTGGACACTCAACTACCAGTTCCCCTCGTCTGTCCAGAGGACTGGTTGAAATATAGCCATGGTCTCTGATATCCAGTGATGGTATCTCTACATGGGAGGTTTCCAGCTGCTGGTGCAGTGCTGGGGGCTCCTCTTAGAAGATGTCCTCATGGGGATATAGATCTTATTAAAGCAGGAATGGACACTCAGAAAGCCTGTTGTGCCTTCAAATAAAGAGGAGGAATGGTCACCTATGGCCTATGCTTATCTTAAAAGCCTCCTCGCAGAATTTTGACAGTTCAGTTGGATACCACAGAAGATTATTTTATGTAGAATGGTCTTAGGTAATCATAAAATATTTAACCAAAATGAACATCCTTTTAATAAAGCAACTGCCATTTGATTACATATGATATCAATGAAACAAAGATAATCTTTTGAAAGTAACCCTGTATCTGCACAGATTTTATCTTCACTAACTTCTTAAGTATTTTCCCAGTAGAACACATTTACATTTTAGTCCCAAGCCTCTAATTTCAAGTCAACCAATTGTTTTAAAATGACCTTTTTCTCTCTTTAGCTCAGTTTTCAATAGGACCCTCATTTCAGGATCTCTCCTTTCTTTCAGCACTGTTGTATATTTCAGACATTCCTGAGAACTGAGAGCAATCTTCTAAACTGGTACCTCTGTTGACCTTTGGTAGACAGGTAACAGAAAAGGGTGCCAGTCCAAGAGGCTGACACAAAATATGACTTTACAGTGCAGACTGCAGGCTCACACGTGTGTGTCACTGTGTGGCAGATTTTCACTGTAGGGTATTTGCCAATCACACTTAATAAAACCAAATAGGAGTTTGACCCTTAAGTATTTCATCCCATAGTAAACTTTAACTTCCTCAAGATCGGGAGCCATAACCTTTAATAATTATGTCTTTAAATAAAAAATTAATTTTCTATAGATATTAATATGACACAAACATTTTAAAACCAAGTATATGAGGGGGACCCCCCAAAACTGCAATTTGTTTATAAAAATTTTATATTTGTTCTTATATGTTTAAATTTCAGTCATCTTTAAAGTACTCTCATTTGATGCCTAATATAACTATTGAGACTTTTTTCCACTAATCAAAACAATCCGAACTCATCAATTTTGATGACTTTTAGTGATTCCGCCATTTCTTCTTTCACCTCTTGTACATCGGCAAAGCCTTTCCCTTTGAGGACTTTTTTCATCTGGGGAAACAAAAAAAAAGTTGCTCAGAATGAGATCAGATGAATAAGAAGGATGTGACACAGGCTCAGGCCATTTTGCGTCGAAAACTGCTGAACACTCAGCGCAGTGTGGGCAGGTGCGCTCATAAATTACCCATCATGAAATGGGCAAATACATTGAGTCTTTTAAAAAAATTTACTAAAGTCAAATGCAGCCTCTCACACCACCACGAGCTGGTACACTGAAGCAGATGAGTTCCTAGAACACACAAATAAAAAATATTTTTGTTTTGGAAAGAAGCTCATGAACTCTACATAGGTCCGTGTGGCAAGAATTTGAAGAAAGCAATAAAAGGAAGGAGGGGTAGTCCAAAGTATTTTTTGGAGGTTCCTCCTTCTGCTTTCATTTTTTAAATAGTCTTTACATCTTGGTCCTTTTCTGCTCCTCTCACTGTGTTGTTGAGGAATGTGATTACCCTTCCCTTTGTTTTCACTTGCATTGCTGCAAATTTACAACAGTTCTTACCCAATACTCTCTTCATCAATTTAGACTTTTTCATTCAACTGCTTGTGCCCCTACAACAATTTAAACTTCTAATAGCATACCCATAACAAACTCATTTTTCCTTTGTCTCCAACCTTCTCTTCTTGTCATCCTTACTCTGAGTTCTCAGATGACTCAGTCATCCTGCCACTTCCTAAGGAAAAGCTCTAGGGACCTGCCACGCTCCTTCCTTCACTGCGCACAGTTGATTAATTACTAAGCCCTAATTCTCCTCTTACCTCTGTAACATCTGCTCCCCTCCATTTCTACTGCCACTCAGTTTATGCTTTTATTACTCCCTACTCTCCACTTTGTCTCCCAGTGGGCTCTTGGCCTTGACTCTGACTTGTTCCAGCCTATCCACACAATGACAGACCAGTGTTTCAGAACCGTAAACCTGACCACATCAACCCAGTGCTTAATGTTAAGTGTAACAAAGCTATTCCACAGATAGTCGCTGGATAAATGTTGACATCATTTGTGGCAATTTTAAAAAGGTTGCCCTTTTTAAAAGAATAATTACATACTTCTAAATAATGTATAAGTCAAGAAGAAATCTCTAGAGAAATTTAAAAAAAATTTAACTAAATGAAAATGAAAACAATGTATCAAAATTTGTGGAATATAGCAAAAGCAGTGACTAGAAAAAAATTTATGGCATTGACAGCATATATTAAAAAAGAATTATCCAAAACCAACAATCTAAGTTTCCATCTAAGGAATCTATAAACAGAGAGGAAATAAATTCCAAAGTAAGCAGAGGAAAATAATAAGAATTTGAGCAAAAATCAATGAAATTAAAAACAGGAAATCAGTGAACCCCAAAACTGTTTTTTTTAAAGATCAATAAAATTAATAAACTTTAACCAGGATAACTAAGAAAATAAGAAATAGGGCACAAAATACTAATATCAGAAATGAAAGAGGGGACATCACTATAAATCCCATGGAAATTAAAAAAAAAAAGTAATACTATAGAAAACTCTATGCCCACAAATTTGACAACCTAGATGAAATGAACCAATTTGTTGAAAGACACACACTGCCAAAACTCAATCAAGATGCAAAGATAATCTGAGTAGGCATATATCTATAAAAGAATGGAATCGATAATTAATAACATTCAAAACAAAGCCCCTGGCACATGTAGGTTCCCTACTCAATTCTACCAAACATTTAAGAAAGAAATGTTAGCGATCTCTTTCAGAGAATAAACAGAGGGGGGAATATCTTCTCACTCTTTCTGTGAGGCCAGCTTTACCCAATACCATCACGAGATAAAGACATTGCAAGAAAAGAAAACCACAGACCAATATCTCTCATGAACATAGATGTAAAAATTCTCAAAAAAATATTACCAAATTGAATTTTAAAAAGTATGTAACAAGTTAAACACCATGACCCAATCTGATTCATCTCAGGCGTTCAAGGCTAGTTCTGCATTCAATAATGAATTAATGTAATCCCTCACATCAACACACTACAAAAGAAAAATCACATGATCAAGTCAATAGATGTAGAAAAAGCATTTGACAAACCTAACACCCATTTATGGTAAGAACTAAGTGTAAACTAGGAATAGGAGGGAACTTTCTCAAAGTGGCAGAGACTATCTACAGAAACCTACAGCTCACATAATGTGAGAAACTTGACACTTCCTCACTAAGATCTGGAACAAAAAAGGGATGTCCCCTCTCTTCATGTCTTTGGGACATCTTGCTGGAAGTCCTTGCATGTTAGACAAGCTTTGTTGGGATGCTGGTCTCTTGTCATGGATGACGCCTTTCCACCCTTCAAGCTTGGATTTTAATTATCCCTGCTAAGATAGACCTTCCCTGACAGCCCACCTGAGTAACCCCTGCCCTCCACCCAAAATTACTTTACCACACCTGAAACCGTAGAGGTTGAGAGCACAGACTGGACTCATTGCCCAGGTTGAAATCCAGAACCACTACTTTAAGGTTATGTTACATCAAGAGATTCCTTATCCCTCTGTCTCTGAGTCTCCTCATCTGAAAGGTGGAGATAATATTCTCAGGGCTAACTTACCTGATACGGTTGTCTGCAGGGTTCTGAGTGGGTTGATAGATGCCGTACATGTCATGCAGTGAGGACATACAATGTCAAATATAAAATATTAGTGTTATCTTATAAATTAGCAAAGAATGTTTAATACATTTTAATTGCTTTTTTTAAAAATTTCTTCTATAGTAACACTGTCAGGGCAAGAACCATATCTGCCTTTTTTAACTACTATGTCCCTAGCATCTTGGCAGAGAAGAGAATCTCAGCAGATATTTTCTCCAAGAATTGAAAATTCAGGTTAGATTTTTGTACATTAAATTATATTTCTGAGACAGTAATGTTTTTATTGGGAGTGGGGAGGCAATGGAATGACAATTGCTAATGGTTAGAATTAGGTGAGACTTAGCCACTTCCAAACTCTGCCTAAGAGCTAAGAGTGAAAACAGTTCTCAGAACAAATCCTGCTGTGATGTGAGGCATTTCTAAGACAAACGCTGACTGATCCTCAAGCAGGGGAAAAGTAGTTCATCCAATTGTCTGTGAGATCAGAGAGATTCCTTTCAGGCATCACTGATTTTCAGCAATTTTGCACAACCATATAGGCTGTTAAATGCTAGTCCTTCCTGCTGGTTGGTATGTAATTTCTGTCTGGGTACCCAGCGTGCCTGTGACCACTCTCATGATCTGCAGGAGGTCAACTTTAATGCCCAAAAAAGATTAAAAGCTGGCACTTGAATGCCATTAATTTCAACAATGGCAGCTTGTTTCTAACAGAACACCATTAATTTCAGCAATGGCAGCTTATTTCTAACATCTGTTATGTTAATAAGCCAATAATTTCACCCATGAAAACGTATTATGATGCAAATTATTAAAGTATCTGCTGTTGCTTAGATATAAAGATAGCTGCAACTCTGGCAGTGGTCCCCCTCGGGAGGAAGGGGCTTCTGATTTGGGAGAGGGGCTGGCCAGTCCTGGAGCAGGACATCCTGGAGCAGGAAAGCTAATTGATCCAACGCGCAGTGTGGCTTAGACTAGGCCTGCAAAGTACAGCCCGCTGCCTGTCTTTCCAGGGCCTGTGAGCTAAGAATTACTTTCACATTTTTAAGTAATTGGAAAATACTTGTATTCACAAGAAGAATAATATCCTGACATGAAAATTATGTAAAATTCAAATTTTAGCACCTGTAAAATTCTCTTGGAACACAGCACACTCATTTGTTCGTGCACCATGCACCATGGCCGTGGCCTTGCCAGGACAGGGAGGTGTCCTTGGGACAGGGAGGTGTCCTTGGGACAGGGACCTTATGACCCACAGGTCTGAAAATAGTTTCTGTTTGTTCCCTCATGGACGGAGTTGTGTTGACCCTGGCTCAGACTAAAATGTGGGCAATGTCACACTACCCATGCCCAGTATTTTAAAGTAAATTATAGATATCTGTAAAAAGTATAAAAATATTCATAATAAATATGGTAAATGCTTAAATAAGTCAGCCGTTATAGGGATGTGAACTGTCCCACAGATTGTTTAGTGACTCGGGACAACACTTATTATGTATTAAATATTTTAAACAATTTAAGACTAAATATAAACTCTAACAACAGTGTTAATATTTAATATATGTATATGTAATGTTACATATGTTATAATGAGAAATGGAATAGATTAAGGGTTTATAAATAATAATGTTTACTTTTCTGTATTGCCTAAGCAAACCTATATACATTCTATAAAAAGCTTGTATCAGTTTTAAAGTATGTAATAATATAGAACATCAAACTTATGCCAAATCTAAGTAAAAGGAAATTTTCATAGCATTCTTCATTAGTGAATTAAACATGAATGTGCTATTGTTATGGAATAAAAATATTCCATTATTCTCAAGAGATAAGGAGTATTGTTATAATACACAAATAGGAAAACATCACTTAATTGCTTGTTATTTATCCATTCCATTATAAAAGAAAAAAGAGAAATGGTGGGTGCTTTGTCCTAGTCCTTAATGATTCAATAGGGGATGATTCTCTTGAACTTCAGTGGAATGAGAGGTCCTGATCCAACACGCAGGATGCAGAGTTGCCAAGACAAAAAGTCTTTTCCCCTCGCAGCTTGCCACAGAACAATGGCTTGGATAGATTATGATGAGTATTAATTTCCTCTGAGGCCACTTGCTAGACACTTGTCTTGAACAATAAGCAATGTGACAGGGGATGACAGAATTGGCATTTTTAATAACACACTATATAAACCAATTTCCTTCTTTGCGTGATTCCTCTTCTTCAGGCTGCCTCTTACTGATCTGACCTTTCTATGATTATAACTTGCCTGCAGTCCTGCAGTTTCACAACCCAATAATATTTATTGAAAGCCATACCTCTTTAAGTAAACATCACTCAAAATGACCTGCAGTATACAATATTTTTGGAGCGTGCTCTACCATGTAAATGTAAGATGACAAAGTTGTGAGGTTCTAAGTCCCGTTGTATATTTCCATTGGACTGAAAATCTCCTAAAACTCTTGCTGGGTTCCCTGTGCAGCCAGCACTGACTGGGTGTTTACTGCGTGAACAGCAGCATTCGAGAGGTTGCTGAGCAGAGGGACAGGGAGCGGGGGAGAGATATATAGGATTAGAAAGTGCAATCCTTATATGAATATTTTATATTCTCTGTTTAGATAAACAGTCAGTCCTCTTTATTTGCAGATTCCATATTTGGGAATTTGCCTACTTGTAAAATTTTATTGGGAACCCCAAAATCAATATTGATGTTTCCTTGGCAGTCATCCACAGGACTTGGGCAATGGTGGTGCATTTCAGTCACCTGACATGCACATTTCCAGCTGAGGTCAAACGAGGTGACCTTACCTTCTGGGTCCTGCTCTCTTGGTAGAAAGGAAGGTTTTTATTTTATTGTATTTTTTTATAGTCTACTTTGTGACCTTTTTTTACTTTTGTGTTTTCTTTTTGGAGATTTTGCTGTGTCAAAGCGTAGTGCTGACGTGCTGTGTGGTATGCCCAAGTGAAGGCAGGCTGTGATGAGCTGTAAAAAGAATACACATGTGTTAGGTAAGCTTCACTCAGGCTTCAGTTAGAGTGCTATTGGCTGGGAGTTCAATGTTAATGAACCAAAAATGTGTATTAAATAAGTATCTTTAAAGAGAAACACACATAAAACAAGGTTACACATTGATAGGTGAGGGTATTGTGACCAGAGCCTCTGAGAAACCTAACCCTTCACTTCCCCTAGGAGCAGGTTCATTTTTCAGTAATTCGGGGCTCACATTGACTTTGTAGAACATAACTGCAGTGAATAATGGGAATCTACTGCATCATGTTTAGGCTGGTACTGTAAGGAAAATTCTTAGAATAATTATTGATAATATTTATTCATTCATTCCTTCATTCAACAAATATGTATTGAACATTTCTTTGTGCTGGATGCTCAGAGGTGATCAAAAGACGCAAACATTCCTGCCCTCCCTGAACTTCCGTTACAGGGAAGGTGTATGGATTTCTAGGGGCCCATGCGGAACCCTTCGCGTGCGTCAGACAGTCCTTCCGAGAATGCCACAGCATGCATGCCGCAGTGAGAACGCCCGTCTTAAGTGAAGTAAATGCTAATTAAATCATTTAAATACCTGACAAGATAAAACACAGTTATCTTGCAAAACTGGATTTCAAACCCAAGTTTACTTAATCTCCATTTTGTGCTCCTAAATACTGTGCAGCTATAACCATTTATTTTTAAGTTATTTAAAACCATATGCTGAAAATATACTCATAGAAAATCCACATGACTCCTGAATATTTAAGTTTCATGTATTAAGTGCTACAGGATAGCAATGTTTCAGATTCAGTAATTTAGGTAAACTTTGCATCATGGTAGTAATTTTGTTTTGTCTTTGGCAGATTCTTTATCATCTTGCTCCTCTGGAAATTGAAATGAACTTTTGGAAATGTTCTTGGTTTCTAGACTCAGTGAATTTACATGGGATTAAACTTTGAAATGGGATGGAGATTTTTATTAAAGTTTTGAGGGGAATAAGAAGAGATTTTATCAAACATGTCACAAGTAAACTTTCAACAAGTTTCAACATCTGTCTCGTTATCTAAATCTTATCTAGAGGCCTTTATCATCTCAGCTCCGTTGTCTTTCTCCCTCTTGCTGCCAACCTCCTCTGGACCCTCCGCATTTCTCTGGTCCTCTTGCCACCCAGTGTTTGTTCTCCACCCTGTCAGACGAGGTCTGGGCAATGGGATTTCAGCAAAGCCAGATATGTGTGGCAGCCGCTGTGCTTCTGGCTAGTTGCATTTTAATCCACTGTCCCTTACCACTATTTTTTCTAGTTTAAGTTATATATATTTTAAGATAACTTAAGAATCATATTCTATTATGTTTAAAATAGTTAATTTTTTAAATTACTTTATTGTTGTTCAATTACAGTTGTCTGCATTTTCTCCCCTCTGCTTTTCCCTACCCCATCCAAATCCACCTTCCTCCCTTGCTTCCACCCTCCCCCTTGGTTTTGTCCATGTGTCCTTTATAGTAGTTCCTGAAAACCCTTCTCCCCACAGTCCCCTCCCCTCTGGCTATTGTTAGATTGTTCTTAATTTCAATGTCTCTGGTTATATTTTGCTTGCTTTTTTCTTTTGTTGATTATGTTCCAGTTAAAGGTGAGATCATGTGTATTTGTCCCTCACTGCCTGACTTATTTCACTTAGCATAATGCTCTCCAGTTCCATCCATGCTGTTGCAAAGGGTATAAGCTCCTTCTTTCTCTCTGCTGCATAGAATTCCATTGTGTAAATGTACCATAGATTCTTTTTTTTTTAAGATTTTATTTATTTATTTTTAGACAGAAGGGAAGGGAGGGAGAAAGAGAGGGAAAGAAATATCAATGTGTGGTTGCCTTTCACACGGCCCCACTGGGGACCCGGCCTGCAACCCAGGCATGTGCCCTGACTGGGAATCGAACCGAACGGGCGACCCTTTGGTTTGCAGCCCACACTCAATCCACTGAGCTACACCAGCCAGGGCTGTACCATAGTTTCTTGATCCACCCATTTGCTGATGGGCACTTGGGTTGCTTCCAGCACTTGGCTATTGTAAATTGTGCTGCTATAAACATTGGAGTGTATAGGTTCTTTTGGATTGGTGTTTAAGGGCTCTTAGGGTATAATCCCAGCAGTGGAATTGCTGGGTCAAAAGGCAGTTCCATTTTTAGTTTTCTGAGGAAGTTCCATACTATTTTCCACTAATATAGTTAATTTTTGTGAAAATTTCAGGGTAAAAAAGGAAAGTAAAAGAGAAAATTAACATCTCTGGTAATTAGATGCTCAACATTAGCCAAAATTAAAATTAAAAAAAATATTGTAGCTATATTTTGAAATGATTGAATATTCAACTTCTAAAACAGATGTTTTGATTGCATTGTCATTCAGCAGAGTATATTTATAATGCTTTTGAGATATTAAAGTTATTTAAACCAAAGTTTTAACCATATTCTTTTTGATTATTAGCTAAATAAGCTTTAGATTATAGAGAACCACTTAAATGAAAATGTTAACATATAATGTGGAGAATGGCGTTGGGTACATTGTAAAAATATAGTTGCATAATTGGGAACCAAAATATTTCTTACTTTCACGTATTTATATTTAAATTTTCCTTTAAGAACAGGAAGATTTGTATCTGAACAATGTGTCTTTAAGATGAAAATCATTTTTAAAACATTGCTGCTTCTGTAGAGTACTTGGCTATTTGGGAAAACTATCATTTTCAAAACTCACACTAAATACCACATTCTGTGATCTCTTAGCAAAACATATTTCTTTTAAGGTATTTATTTACATTTCTTTGTCCTTATCTTTTAGAGACTCACTTTTCTAATGGATTTTTTTAATATCAAAAACAATTCAGCTATTATCTTGGTCAAAATTGTTACATTTTGTTAACAAAAGTTTATCTTTTCCTTTTCAACATGCTTTTCGATTAGTACTACGCTGCGGTTCATCTGCCTGGAGTCGTTAATTTTATATGAACCCGTTGTGCGTATAGCAGTGTTTTCCACCCATTACACGGTCCGGCTTACTGCTCTGTGAAAGGCATGTGCTGCCGAAAATGCACACGTCTCACGTGAGAGCTCCCACTTGCTCGGGTAAGAAGAGCCGTGGAGTCAGTTGGTCCTTCTAACTTTATTTCACTTCTCAGTGTTCCTGTAAAAACAGAGACACATTTGAGGAACACGCATGCAGTTTTCACTGTTTTTTATTGGTTTGTAACATTGTTCGATAGATGTTCTTTGTTGTTATTTTCCTGTTTAGTTGTACATTTAAGCTGCTGTGTTGCTGTGTAAACATGGTTCTGAAGCCCTGAGCCAGCGGCTGGTACATTGGATGCCATTCCCTTCCGGCTCACACTTGGCATTTATTTCCCCATCAAAATGCAATTTTTTTGACTTTGTCACTTTCACTTAAGTCACTTTACAATTGTGGCAATTTTTAAATTTAAAAACCTTTTAAAACTTATACTCAGGTTATTTTGTTTAAAAAAAAAACCAGGACAAATTCCTGATGTTTATCCAGTGCTGAATACCCCCAGTTTTGTGTGAGGAGGAAGAAGACTTCCTGGTGATTCATTCGCATTGTCCCTTTGCTGTCTCACACTCTAGGCCAGGGATAGTAATGCTACTGTGACAGAGTAACTTTCTCTGTACTACCATTACTCTATTGAAAAGAGATGATAGGATCAGTTGGC
>PVJI01002749.1:60962-138652 GCA_004026765.1 Micronycteris hirsuta | reverse complement strand
GCTTCCATTTCTTTTCTTTTCATTCCCCCAAGAGGCAAAATGGTCTTTTACATCCTATATTACTCTGGAGATTCTCCAAATTTATTTTCCTTTCTCAAGGAAAGTGGAAATGTTAGATTCATGTAGCTAAGAGGAACTTTCTAAATCATCTAGATGCTAACCCCACGGCACGCAGGAGGCGATACACCCAAACGATGATAGTGATTCATCATTATCCTGCTCGAGCCTTCTCCTGATATTCACTAACAAGATATGGTACACTGCACTTCTAAGAATAACACTTGAAAAAGAATATGATCTGCTCTTAAGGAGTTCAAACCAAATATATATTTTTTATTTTGAAATTCTCCTAAAACATCTTATTTATTTCAAATCATTTATTTCAAAACTATACTCACTGTCAAAGCTGTCAATCCTGATGTAGAACGGGGGTAGACCAAGACCAATGCGGCCTGCACCCCGTGCCATGCTAGCTAGCTATATTTTCATATCTCTGTCTTCTCCACACAGCCAGACTTTAAGCACTTGGCTCTTTCCTTCTCCCAAGATGCCTCGTCCCATGCTTGCCACGTACTCAAGCAGACTGATTGATGGAAGAGATTGGCAACCCACACTCCACAGCTCTTTATTCTAATCCACATGATGATAATGCCAACGTTGGTTTGAGAAAAAAATTAATTAGTATTTATTTTGCTTTAAAAGTACCCAGAGAAATAAGTCTATTGCTCTTAGCAGAAAGAACCCAACACATATCTGAGGAAAAGGTAACTGTTTAAAAGCAAACACGATTTGAACATTGGCAAGGGAAGAGCGGTAGTGACTCCCAACTGCCCAACTTGATTCAAGGTCAGAACTGTCTGCAGTCTTCAGCTATCACTTATGATCAATCAGTACAATAACGCAGGTGAAATGCTGCCACTTCAGCTTAAACTGTAAACCCAAAGAATTCGCTCTCTTTGGCTAGAAAAGCTGCAAAAGGGCAATTCTAATGGAATACACTTATTGTTAATTATAAATGTCTCCTATATTTTAATATTGTTCATTTGATACTTATTTTTCTGCTTCTTTGTTTAAATAAAGAGTGTTCTCCATCGTAACAATCTAGATTTCTCTAAAATATTAATTAAACCTAAAAATGTTTCCCTCTGTATTATTTGTCTGACATTCCTTGGAAAGAATTTTAACCAATAGGAAAAAAATTAAAGTTTATACTGGAGAGCACTTTCCTAAATCCACTTAGCCAGGTCAGTAGGTTTGGAATTTGGCAGTGCCTGTAAATTTCACTTAATTTCATTTTACTTTGAAGTTTTGCTAAGTGCACAGAACTAAGGAAATCAAAGAGTGATTGACTATAGGCATTTTTTAAAAATATTGCCTAAAATATGGAGGAAAACACATGAGAGAGTAAGAGTGAGCTGAAGATGAGGAAACATGGTAATGAACTAACAGAATTTTAGAAAGTCAGGCACTGACTGATAAGGATAAAAAGAGAGACTCAGAAAGATTTTACCCCTCATAAATGTAACTAACACTGCTTTCTCATAGAACTCAGTCAATATTTAGATGGACTTTACTAAGGGAATATCTTAGTAATGAAAATATAAATTGGAATTAAAAGAGTGTGATGAGTTCTTTGAAGGATTTATAGAAATTACTCCATTTTCTGACCACAAATAGATGTGGTTATTTGAAGAGCAAGACCATCTCCTCTCTCAGTGGACATCTTCACTTCCAAGGTTGACTGTTCAAGGCGGTCATGAACCCATAATTTTTTATCAACTGAGAAGCTCTAAGAACAATGTGGAACATTGGAGAAAGGAGACCAACCAAATGGGAGTGTCCAGGGTCACATAAACATGGATTAATCATGTTTCCAACATATAGACTATTACGGTAAGAAAAGACTGACTTCAGGACAATGGTCAATTTTAATCTGAATTTCCATCCAGACTTCTTTGGGACAAGAACCTCCAAATAAGCATGGGAGACCTACAGCGTCAGATCTCACAGCAGCAGGGGAAGAACTTGAAAGTTCTCTTCATTTCTCCTCAATCTCAGGCAAAGGGAGTATAAGTCTGACAGAAAGTGAAGTATAAACACCCTTTCCAAAGAAGACTTCCACAGGCACATTTACACAAAATTAGAGTCCAACGGGGCGGAAGATGCAAAGCAAGAACCTGCCATTGTGAGACAAGCAGCCTCGGCATAGTTTAAAAACTCACCCCCATTTCTCTCAACACTTTTTTTTTTGAGTCCCCACTATGGGGCAAGCTTTGTAACACAATTTGAGGCTCAGAAAGGGAGCAAACTAAAAAAGAACAAAACAGCGACAGGAAAGGTAGTTTGCTCCCAGAAACGGAGATGAAGTGTGACTGATGACAACCTGCACAGTTCCGTCTTCCTAGGAGAGGGCAGTGAGAAGAGCAAGATGCCTTTGGCCTGAGTAACCAGCTCAGAAAGGCTTGTTCTGCCTTTTGGGCAAAACCCCTGCGTGCAGACTCCAGCCAGC
Source organism: Micronycteris hirsuta (assembly GCA_004026765.1). Lineage (NCBI taxonomy): Eukaryota > Metazoa > Chordata > Mammalia > Chiroptera > Phyllostomidae > Micronycteris > Micronycteris hirsuta. The sequence goes on along the minus strand of PVJI01002749.1, from coordinate 136,143 downwards.
ATCCCCTGGTGCTCACAAAACCTGGCAGTCCTCTTAAGGGGGCTCTGAGACCAAGATCAACTTGTGCCTGGACACTTCATGGAGAAAAAACAGGGTGACTGAAATCTCACAGGCAGAAGGAGGCACAAAATTAGCAATACTCTCTTGGAAGTTATTATCAATTCTGGGCTGGGGAAAGAGTATTTGACAACTTAACTCATGACACTTACCTGTCAAATTAACTCAGTGTGGCTCAGATATGAGTAGCCACACGAATGAAAAATAGCCAAGCAGCGGGAAGAGGGAGAGAGAAGCGATGTCGTCTGCAAAGATGAAATAATGTTGGGACGCCATAAAGTCCTGGATTGGCTGAATTGGGTTTATGTTACGGGAGTTAAGTGTTCTGAATTTGTGTAACTACCCACTGAGTATTTCTCCATACAGGTACCTCAAGCATTTAAACCACAAAAATGTCTGAAATCACACCCATTTTTTTAGTTTCATTATTTGGTGATATAATGAAGGTTTGTTCAAGGGTGTCCAGGAGCCCAGAGGTGGAATTGGTTACACTGTGGATGTCAAGGAAAGCTTCGCAGAAAAACTAAAAAACTGGAGTTCCTTACCTTCTTGTTGCACCTCTCATACTATAAACAAGTGTCCTTTTTATGGTCTATTTAATGTCGTGTTTTGCATTTGTGTGCCTTTTGTGAGTGAGCCAGCTGTTGGAATGGCTCCCAGGCATGGTGCTGAAGTGCTGTCTAGTGTTCCTAAGCACTAGGAAGCTGTGATGCGCCTCACGAAGAACGTAAGCGTCATTTAGGCAAGAGTTAGAGTGATGTTGGCCATGGATTCAACATCAACGGAGCAACAAAAAAACGGGTGGACAAAAGGAGGTTCACAGTTGTGATGATACCAAACGATAGTCTTGTGTTGTTTATTAATTATGGTATTATTTTCTATACAAACACCCGTAAACCTCCTTTTGCCCACCATGTACATTAAATAGGGTGTCTTTAAACAGAGGTGCACATAAAACAAAGTTTTGTGTAGATTGGTTGATAAAAATGTGACCAGAGGCTTGCAGGGACCCCACCGTGCATGTCCCTAGGAGCCATGGTCCAGTATTCACTAATTTGGTGCTGACAGTGACTTTATAGGACATAATTACTGCAAATAACAAGAGTTGATGGTGTACGAGGATATAGGGCTAGAATAGGCCAAAAGCCACATGAGTCCTAAATAAAACTCCTAATTTACTCATAACAGTTTATCACACCAGGACATAAAGTTCACGGTGCAACATAACTATTTTTAAGCTTTTATTTAGGTTTCTGAGGCCAGGGGGGGAAAAAAGATTTTCTCTTTGAACCACCTGATCATCGACTGCAGTCACCTGAACAGAAGATGGAAAGTGTACCATGGCTTCAGTGCTCTGTGACCCTGAGAAAGCATTCGCCCTCTCTGAATCCTTGTGCATCACCTACGAAAGGACGCGATGACACCATGTGACCTGTCAGATCCCCGTCTGCAGTCCCAGTCCATGATTCTACAGCGAGCAGTTGCAACTCTAGAACTACACAGGCTCGTAAAGAAGGATTGACTGCATTTTCTGTGTTTCCCAAGGCACCATGAGGACAGAGTCATTCGATTTTTGATTTAAGGGCTCTGCAACTCTTGTCTACCTTTAATTTCAATGACAAAAAGAAACCCAAAGGAAACCTGTAAAACTGACAGAATGAAATATCCTCAATCATTACCAATGCAATGGCATTAAAAGCAGAAAGAAACAGCACAAAGAGAAGTGTCTGATTGTAACTATTGTAATTTTTTTAAAGCAAATGGCTTGACTGATTGAGGCTGCACCCAAACAATGAGCATGCCAGGCCACCCTGAGCACCCTGCTCTGTCTTTTAGGTCTCTTCAGAGGACCCTAGTGTATTTGACCCACAATTCTCTGCTCCATTAAGCACTTGGCAAAGGACTGAACAGACATGTGTAACCCAGACATTTGCATGGAAGGTTAGGCCACCCAGATGGAGTCCTCATCTTAAGAGGATGTGCACGATTAAGATGTAATCCATTGTTTCAAAGGATACAATGGTACACAAAAATAAATGCTCAAGTTTATGTTTCCTCTAAAGAATTCTTTAAGTGTAGAGGATACATTAATCAATAGAATCTTTCACTTAGCCTAAGTTACCTCTCTTCAACCTAAATTGTTGGAGGGCAACTCTAGCTAGACATGGAAAAAGTTGGAAAGATTATACACACACAAAAAATTACCTTGCCTTATCTTTCTCTTTAGCTAATGAGAAAATTGCCATAGCTATGTGCAGGCCCATACCTAACATCTGTGGGGGTCCAGCCACCTTCTCTTCCTCCCTCTCCAGCCTGCATTTGGAGGGGGCCTTGTATGCATGGGTACACACACCAGCACGCAGTGACAGCGGAGTCAACACTCAAAAAGACAGACCCATAAGAGCTTTTACAGGCTCTGGTAGTGGACTTGGGGCCCCAGCGCTAGGGAGTTCTGAGGTTCGGGATGTGGTCTAGAAGTAGAGTGTGGGCTCTAGTTAAACATTGTCCCTTAGTTCCTCAGGCTCTCCAGCCCCTGGGAGTGGACACGGCTGAACTGGCATATGTGCACCTCTCTCAAGAGGCAGTTTTATTCTTCCTCCACAGATGATAAGGTACATGTCTTTTCGTAGTTTTCCAAAAGATCCTTTCAACTCTAAATGTCTCAGCTCATTACAATTGTCCCTCTAGGAGGATTTAAAACATAACATGATGGCGTATTGCAATGTATGCAACACACCCACAAGTATATGAGAATACACTGGACCTTTGGGTGTAAGAGTAAAGAGTCTCTTCTATACAAAAGCAGCTCAAGATGTAAAAGAAATAAAACCAATGCCTGACTGAGAAAGAACTGTCTATTCCTATTCACATTCATGAAATACAGAAATGCACAATCCATGTTTCATCTCCATTTAACAAAGCCCCTGAAAAACGAAAGCTTTATGACTATAGGAACTATGTCTATCTCTGACACCTGGCCCAATGACTGGCATCTAATGAATAACCAATAAATGTTTGTTGGATAAATAAATTTAGTTGACTCCTTTAATCTGTAGAACTTCAGTGCTTCTGCTCTAAATAAAATTGGTCTAATTTCAAAACCCACATCATAAAGTAGACCTGTATTCCTCCTACCCCATGCCTCTGTGGCTGGAGTCATTTTTAATCTTAGGAAATGCATGCAGCCACATGGTGCATCATTGTTTGCTCAGCTAGTCTTCATGACGAGGACCCATTTACTCACACAGTGCTCTTCGGAAGGTTGTGCGAGCTTTTAGCCTTGGGCAACAGACTGGGCCCAGCGGCAGCAGCAGCTGTGAGGAGACGATATTTAGACAGAGGATAGCAGAGGACACGGAGATGCAGTCATCACCACTCCTTCAGAGCATGTTCCTGACACATGGAAATGTGCCACACTGTGGCTGGCAAGCAACCAAGATCTGCAGCCTTTCCAGTTAGTTTACTTTGCTCTTGCCATCTTTTCTTCCCTACGCATCACGGCACTCAGAAGCCTCCACATCAAGCCAAACAACTGCTGAAACAGAGGCAATAACACCATCGGGACTGTCGGAAGCTGAGGAACGGAAAAAAGGTAGGATCTTCTTGATTGCTTGTCCCAGGATAAGGGGTAGTTATAACATTTAGATATTTTTTAACGGATGCATGTCATCCCAGTACTAAAGAAATAAAAATACTTTTGAAATGACAAACATAGTTAAAAGACCTGCAATCATGTTGCCATTGTGCTGTGTTAGGCGAAAAGAAGTCAAGTACAAAACCACGTACAGTGCACTCAGTGCCGGCGGTCGGTCACGATGCGCTAATGTGGCCAGCCTGAGCCAGGACTGGAGTGTAGTGGTGTCTCCAAGTGTCCCCTGTGGCCCTGGTCTTCCTCTGGGGCCTCTCAGTCCTCTCCACCATCCAACCACTAAAGAGTTACAGTGGAGTGGGTCAGTGCCCTGGTTATATATGAGGTCTGTCCAGAAAAAAGTCCAGCCATTGTTAATATAACGAGAATGATTTGCACAACATTAGTGTAACCTGGCAGCCAAGGACAGTGGACTGGAATGAGCAAGTGTGAACAATGACAACTTCACTGTACTAGTCTGTGGGGGTGGTAGACACTGTTGAGTGAGTGCGTGTAGTGTGTGGCTGTTATATTCAAAATGACCAAGCAAGTAGAGCAACAAATCTGCATGAAATATTGTGTTAAGATTGACCATTCCTCCACGGAAACTATTCGGATGATTCAGAAGGCTTTCTGGGATGAAGCAATGAGTGCGGCACAAAAAAAAGTGTGGCACAAGTGCCTGGCTGGCTTGGCTCAGTGGATTGAGCGCGGGCTGGGAACCAAGCGGTCCCGGTTCGATTCCCAGTTAAGGCACATGCCTGGGTTGCAGGCCGGGTCCCCAGTGAGGGCCATGTAAGAGGCAACCACACATTGCTGTTTCTCTCCCTCTCTTTCTCCCTCCCTTCCCCTCTCTCTAAAAATAAATAAATAAATAAATAAATAAATAAATAAATAAATAAAATCTTTAAAACGCCTGAGAATATTGAACACATACAGGCTGCAATCAACAAACATGGGCGAATGACATGCGAGACGCTGATCTGGGGATTCCCAAAACTACTGTGTTCAAGATTTTGACTCAGGATCTTGGCATGAAATGTGTCGTGGCAAAATTCATCCTGCAGCTTCCATTATCAGAGCAGAAGGAACATGCTGCAGTTGCTAGTGACTTGATTCAATCCGCTACCGGTGAACCCGATTTCCTCACAAAGGTCAAAACTGGAGATGAATCGTGAGTCTATGGCTATGATCTGGAATCAAGGGCTCAGTCGTCTGAATGAAGTTCCCTGGCTCTCCACACCCAGAGGAAGTACAGCAAAGTCACAGCAAGACCAGGACCATGTATTGAACAGGAGAAGAGATGCTGGGAGAACTCTGTGAGGTCTCAAGGCACCATTGTCCTGTGTACAATGCTTCTTGTATCATCTTCAATAAATGTCTCTATTTTTCACAGTATATGGCTGGATACTTTCTGGATAGGTCTTGTAGGTCATTCAAAATTTTTAATGTCATCCCTATATGATCTTAACTTTTTAAACTTACGTGCTAATGTGCATGTGTGTGTGTATCTGTGCGTGTGTGTGTGAGAGAGAGAGAGAGAGAGAGAGAATATACCAACATGCTTAGTAATAATTCTACTGAGAATTTGAATTGTGAGTAATTTCTGTTTTCTTCCTTATTATTTTAGGATTTTCACAGTCTTCTACACTAAGCACATACTGCCTTTGTGGTTGGAGAAAAGACGAGCAGGAATGTCATTTGTTGAGGGAGGCTCTTAAAGGAAAATTAAATCATCCTATTGTTCACTCATTCCTCATTCAATTCTGACAGCAATTTACTAAATTTGATATGCACTAAATTCAGTAAATGTGTCTTGGGTGCCTACTATGAGCTCAGCACACAAGATATAAAGTAATATAAACATGACCTTTGTCAATCCATTTCCAGTCCAGGTGGGTGGTAACACAAAACACACATCAACTTTCCTACCTTTGCTCAACTAGCCTTATCCCAGAGGCCCCCCCGACCATCCTGTTTAATACTGCAGCCCCCGTCCACCCTAGCACACTGGGCTCTTTTCACCCTGCTCTGGCCTTCCCTTTTCCATGCCACTTAGCATCTCTTAAAGAGCCTGGAACAGCAGAACAAGGTATTCACAGCACCATTGAAGCTGCAGGCTGTCAGAGAAGGAGCGAGAAACAGGGGCCTGGACAGTTCCAAGGAAGTGCTACCAAGAAGTGGGACAAAGGGGAGAGGAGGAAGGGAATACCAGCCCGGAAAGAACTGATTTACCTAATCCTCCAGCTCCTATGCTTGGGGAGGACGGAAAGACCACAAAGAGCAAGCTTACTTTTTTTTTTTTTTTTTTTTTTTTTTTTTTTTAATTGAAAGGCACTGCAGTCATCAGAGAAAGTACCTGACTTGTCATCACAGGGAAATTTAATTTCTTAATCCCACTGGTTACAAGCTAAGGTTCTCTAACCAGAAACAGACTCGAATGGCGGGTCTGTGTGCATTACCTCCGTGACCCTGCACAAGTTATTCGACACCTCAAAGTCTCGGTTTTCTCACCTTTACAGTGAGGAGACTAGTAGAGCCCTCCATAAGGAATGGAATGGAGAGTGAATACAGAGCCTTTCATCCCGTGTCTGGGGAGGGCACAGGCCCTGCACACCAAGTCCCCTCCCTTCCGCAGGTGTCTCAGAGCACGGCCTTCTCTCAGGCCCTCCGTGTGCAGGGCTGTAACTGCACACCGGGCAGGGACATTTCCAACATCCGCTGCTAAGACATGCATCCTTACTGACCCCCACCTACTTCCCCACAACCCTGGGAGGCCCTCCTTTGTTTTGCCAGTCCCTGTAATCTCCTGTGCATGTTGGACAGATGCAAGCAGAATAAGCAATGGCACTTGAGTGGACTCAGTGAGTGACGGTGCCCTCCCTATCCTGGCAATGCAGAGATGTTTAACTGCAAACAGCTCTGCTTTCCTCCTCCCTGCCCCACACCCATCTGCAGAATACCCCTGGAACTGCTCCACTGGTAGGAAGAATACCCAGAGGGACAGTCCCCACCTACAGCCATCAGGAGACCCTCAGAGCCATCATTTTTCTCAGAAAGGGGAAAATAAGCCTGCTTAGTCATGCCAAAATGTGAGGGATGTGTCTGGGTTGAGAAAGTTTCAAGCAGTCTTGTGAAACAGTTTTAAGAAGGTCCCATGGAAGAAGGTAGCCTTTTCAAGAAATCAATTTGACCCTCATGTCCAGGCCTCCATGTTTTCCTAAGCAAGGCACCACTCTTCTTGGTAGTCCCTAGAGAGATGAGAAAAACATACGTTCTACAGATTTCTTGAATTCAGTTCCCCCTGTCAACTGGCAAAACAAAGGTCAGCTGTCTTCTTTGTCCCAAAGGAGAACAGTTGTTGGTGGTGTCAGACAGCATGTGAGCATCTTCCCTGCTCTCCCTGTGCTCAGGGTGTGTGAGTGTCAGGTTGTAAGACACTTCTATTCCAAAGCATCACCATCAATCGTGAGAAATTCCATTTTGCGTGTACGCTTGTCCAGCCCCTCAGGAGATGCATCACCTAGTCCCTCCCATCAGCACGTCCACTTCTCTATTTTCTCTCTAATCCAAGGAAACACGCAAATCAATACTACAAGAGCCCTGGCTGGGAGGCTCAGTTGGTTGGAGCATCATCCCATACACCAAAAAAAAAAAAAAGGACACAGATTCGGTCACTGGTCTGGGCGTGTACAAGAGGCAACTGATAGATGTTTCTCTCTCTCTCCCTTTCTCTCTTTCTAAAATTAGTAAACATATTCCTGAGTGAGGATGTAAAAAAAAAAAAAAAAAAAAAAAAACTAGAAGAAACCATTCTAATTTTCTGTCCCAAGAACTGAATGCATTTTTTCACTCAATTTTCATGGCTTTTTTTTTTTCTTAAGCTCTCTTAAACCTGCCTAAAGCAGAAACAAATCTAGTTTTTTCATGATTAATCCGGAACTAAAGTAGAATACAAAAATACTCTCTGAACCAAATGAGCTAAAATTGAACTCTTCCTGCCATTTGAGTAAACAGTTGTGACACATCCTGGTGTCACATGCTTTGTGGGGGGGAGGTCTGAAAACTGGAGATTACCAAAGTGAAAAGAGTAAAATACAGTGGAAGATGGAACTCGAAGCCACAGGTCAAAGTCAAGTGAGTGGTCAGAAATAAATGAGGTCGCAGGTCCGCAGCAGTTAGCATGTCCCAGTTAGGTAACATCAGTTGCAGGTCAAGGGTCAGCACCAAGTAAGAGCCAGACACAGGCACGAGTAAGGGTCAGCCGCAGTAACGGGCTGGGCAAGCAACAAAGAACCAGGTAGACAATGCAGGCCAGTGGAGGCTGGGTCCGAGAACCTGGGCCAGAAACCTGGGAATTATGGAAATGAAGAAAGAAAGCATAAGTTGTAAGAAGGTATATAAAAAGATAATGGGGGAAGTGTTCTGGTTACTGAAAAGATGAGAACTGACTGTCCTAGCCACGCTGGCTGAAGCTGAGATGGCCAGCGGGTGGCTGGGCCAGCTCCCTGGAGCTCAGCCTGCCCCACAAAGGGGGCTCTGAGAGTCCACATCCCGCATGGAGCACATGCTCTTGAAGCATGCTTTCTGAATGTATGGTGGGTTCCTGGAGATCTGAGGTATGCCTTTGCTATTTTTTATTTTATGTACTATAAAAGACAAGAGTAAGTCTCATAAAGATAATAGTTTCTCCTTCTGTAGGCACCAGACTCTTGAATCTAATCATCAGGTAAATACCATCTGGTGTGTCTCTTTAACACTCTCTAGAGGGGTTCTTTACTGGTGACCAAAAGATGTTTTATGAACGATATGCAAGCCACTCTTTATTTTTTTAGCTATCGACTGAATTCACTTTTATTTTTTGTTTATTTATTTTTATCCTCGCCTGAGAGGAAGAGAGTGACATCTACATGAGAGAGAAACGTTGATTGGTTGTCTTCTCGTATGCACTCTGACCGCGGATAGAATCGGCAATCTGGGTATGTGCCCTGACCGGGAATAGAATTCACAAGCTTTTGGTCCATGAGATGACACTCCAACCAACTTAGCCACACTGCCCGGGGCTATTTTTTATTTTTTTATTGATTGTATTGGGGTGACATTGGTTAATAAAATTACATAGGTTTCGTGTGTACAATTCTGTAACACATCATCTGTATATTGTATTGTGTGTTCACTACCCTACATGAAGTCTCCAAGCCACTCTTCATGCTTCTATGTACCAAAGCACCAAGCATGCGCAGAGGGTTCTGATACCAGCACCCGGCTCAACCTCGCTGAGAAGTGACCAAAGGGGACAATGTGGTGTCACTGGGATCCTTTTCTGGATGTCCCAAGTACTCTTGTCCCCAAAGCCTGGTTTGCCCTATACCATTATTCTTCTGGCAGCACCTTGCAGGTCAAATCTCTCACCAGCTCAGAGACAAGTCAGGGTTCCCCCACCATCAATGAGTAAAATCCATATCCTGGCCTACCTTTGAGTCTCGGGCTCCACGATCCCCTCTGCGCATGCGTTCACTCAGCCATCAGGTGCTCGTTGTTCTTACCAGTGTCTCTCCCGTTCCCTCTGCTGTCCTTTGCTCGTGCGCTTCCTCAGCCTGGGGTGCTCTTTTCCCTTTTCTGTTCTCTGGATTTAAATCCCACCCATCCCAAATTTCAGTCTCCTCCTGGGGCTTTTGCTTACTTACAGCTCAGTTTAAGGCATTTGAAGTTCTACTTCCACAAATTGTCTGCACGCCTTTGGATCAGGTAATCATGTCCAACCCAATCCCGCTGAGTTTCGGAGAACTTTGTCAGTTATACAGCACACTCAGGTAGAAGCAGTGAACGCAGCAGCAGACTGCCAAGCTCAGAGAGAAGGAGAACACACTCTACAGTGAGCCAAAAGTTATGCCCTAGGGACCCGTTTCCATGACACACAACCCTCTGCATAAAACCTTAAAAAATATCCCACTGCACTGAGGAAGGATGTGATCCAGGGAGAGCACAGGGGAGTCGCAGGGGCAATGAAACCACTCGCAAACTGATTGTGGTGGCGGTGGGGACACAGACCTACACATGTGTTACAATTCATGGCACTGAACACCGAAACAAAGAAAGGTCACCTTTACTGTACGATCGTTTTTGTTTGTTTTTTTTTAATTTAAGTGTTCTACAAGAGAAGTGAACTATGCATTAATAATCACTCATTATTTTTCTGAAAATAGCTGTCAACCAGGTCAAATTAATGATTTACCTTTTACATTAGTCCGGCTCTGAGATGATAAACAGTGTTGGTTTTGTGTTTGGGAGTGAGGGAAGGGGGTTGAGGAAAGAGAGTGTTTTATGCCAAACAATACTGTACAGTTTGCAAACTTTGGCCTTAGTATATGTAGCACCAGACTTAATTTGCAATTTCCTTTCTCACATGCCTTAAAACAAGACCTTAATACAAATATAACATACAGATTTTATATATAGCTTTTCTTCACCTGACCTAGACCTTTATATTTATTTTCATTCATTATTTCTTATCTAATTAGTTTAGTTATTTCAACTAAACTTGGCTTCAGGTGATGCAGGCAATTTGTTTCAGAGCCATAAAACTATGCGTGTTTTTATTGTTACTAGAGTTTTCCAAAGTATGCACTAGCTTCGCCATTTTGCGACCTACATTTTCAGGTGAATAATTCATTCCTATATTATTAGCCATTTGATGCCTACAGTAAAATCTAGATGTGTGGATCATAAATTATCTAATACGGCATCTTTTCCATTGTTTCTCCATATTAATCTAATTTCCATCCTCATCAAATCCTGGAACAATCCTCATTGAAATCCAGGAGGGGTACTTAAAATTCAGGCTCAAGTGAGAAAGGATTTAAATGAGTTCTTAATGGAACCCAGAGACCTGCCAAATTTAAAAGCTGCCTAATTCCTAGCCAGGTTATAAAGACTTTCAACAGTGAAAAGGTGCAGACCAGACTCTCAGCAGATCCTACTGAGGACCATGGTGACCAGACCAAGATTTGGGTTTGGGGGTTCCCCCCCCCGCAAAGAATGCAAAAACAAACAAAACATAGAAACTCCCCTCTTACAAAAATTCTAAAAAGCACTTTCACTCAGCCAGGTTATATACCCTGCATGTTTGATGGTGTGTCTCTATTTTGCATAACAGCACTTGGGACATGTAACTACCAACAAAAAATGAATAAAATATGGGGTTTGGAAAATTCTTAGCAAAGTCTTCACACGGGGAAACTTCCACACTGAATCGATGTAGTCTCTGTACATGAAATAGCTGGGTTTTAGAAGGGTAAAATTCCAAGTCTCAAAAACAAATTTTCTGTTAAGAACAACTCAGTTCTTTGCCTTATTTAAATTGCTGTAATGACATAGGGAAAATTTAATACTGGCTAAGGTAAAATTAAAAATCAATACATAAAAAGGGAAGAGCAGTTTTTTCTAATCACACACATCTAAACTTCCATAGCTTTCAAAATACTTACCCATGTTCCCCAATTTTGGCTCAATACTTTCTTTCTCTGGAAAGGATTTTAATGGTAAGGGACAAGAACCTTCTCCCCCATGACAAACAATGAAATATTTCCCAGATTCTTCTACCAAATGCCCACTGAAAAAATTTTAGATTGAAAACCTGAGGAAATTTCTGCTCAGACAGGCCTATAGCTCCAGAAACCTTAATACTCGCAGTTTCACAATATAACATGAAAATTGTCCCTACATACAAATAGGAGAGAACGTTCTTCAGTCAAGAAATTGCAGTAATGTCAAACATAAGCTATGGCTGTAAAACAGGGTCCCATTCTGAGAGCGAGCCTGCTGCTCTGTAAGAGTGCACAGGACTCAGTACTCATCAGTTCAGTGAACCAGCCGTGAAACATCGTTCTCCGTCCAGTGCCTGGAAGGAATCGGGATGCTCCTGAAAGAAACCCGGCAGCAGAACCATGAGCAGCTGTCTCGTTCTGCTTCCCCTCTCCAGACATCTGCACGTGACTCTGTTAGTCTGGGATGCCAAAATGATTTCTCCTGGCAAACGCTGCATTTTCTTAGCCTGACAACAGTGATTTCGCTATTACTGACCCATCATCATGAGGGGAAAGCCCACTTCACACTTTCTAACGGTAGTGACGGATTTGTGCAAAGCTGTCCACATTTTCCCAGGCTCGCTTATGACTAGCTGGTGGAGAAAGGGCATCAGCTACGGCCAAAGAACAGGGCAAAACAATGGGCCCTTATGGAGCTCAAACCCGAAGTCCCATTTGCACACTGTAACCAGCCTTTAGAGGTCTCAGAGACCTGACCGTAACAAAAGCAACAGGGACAGGTTGTCGAGAGACATGAGAGACAGGGGAGAGGAACACAAATGAACAGGCACTCAATATGAAGAATAATAAAGTATGCCTTTGGGGAATAGCATGGATATAAAAAAATAGATCATAAAATATTGTAGAACATGTAATAGTTGTAAATGGTACGGTCTTTGTTTTCAAAATAGGTCAAGAATTAAATTAGTCATATAGCAATTTCAAGTAAAACACACACACAAACTCCAAAAATGACTTTGCCTCAATTAACAGTGGGTAAATTTTTCTAATTAGTGAACTAATAAGGAGTCTAAAACTTAACCTTTTAAACAAAACTATTAGAGTTTTTGGTGTGTATGCTTTAAAGTTAGTATTTCAAACAAACGAGTCCTTCATCACATAGCTCTGGAACTGCCTCGGTTCTCACTCTGTCACCTCGGCCCCGTGGTGCTGCAAGGGGACATGCAGGTTATCCGCTCGTACCTCTCATTTTGTAAAATGAAAAGACTGATGTGGCTATGCACTCCAGTGAGGAGAACCAAGAGCTGAACCCAGTATCTGACTTCTAAGCCAGTGCTCATCGCAATATTCCAAGCCGACTATGCTGATTTACAGCTTATCTAACAAAAGAGAGTGGAAAAGAGAGAACACAGGTTCATCCTTTTGCCTTGACTAACTACCTTGTACTGTGTCACTTTATTCACTGTAAAGTTTTTGTGCCTAAAATCCCAGATAGATCCATAGTGTATCCACATAACTGGAAGTATAGAAAATGCGGCCGTTTATTTGAGAAATGTGAGCAGACTCAAAACAGACACTGGAAGTGTTTACTTTATAAATCATCTTACTAAGTTAAAAACTGAATAACAGCTGGGATCCATGATCCTTCAACTCGGCCACCTCCTTCAGCATTTCTGAGAGCAATGTACAGTCAGGGAAGACCAGACGAAGGTGCTCTTTCATTAACAAGAGGCCTCAGTCCCAAACCCCGTGTTGGCGTTGCTATTATTGCCAGAGAGAGGTCAAGTGGCCGCCGGTTCCCTGCCCACAGAAAAGTCTCCTCTTCATCCTATCATCTGATGACAGGCGAAGATTAGCGAAAGGAAACGTGCCAAGGGAAATGAAAGGAAAGCAAGGGTTTCCTTACAGGGCCTAGGGCTTGTCTGGCCTGCGACCACAGGCCTCTGGCGGGCAGAACAAGCTGCCAGGAAGGAAAAGGCTGAAATGCAACCACTGCAAGTGAAGACCTTGAACTCATTCTCTAATTACACCAAAGCTCCCTAGCTTTGTACTGTGGCCCAATAAATATCCTTGACCTCGATCCATTCTTATCAGACCTCCTCCTCTTGGTTGGGTGCTGGGGAAGGAAAAGCAAGCACAAAACCTTGCACCCCCACAAACTCAAATCCACATTTAACTCTGCCCTACAGACACACCCCAACTGAGACCAGACTGAAATGGAAGCCTATGTGTGGACACCCAGCACCATGTCTCCTCTGCGGCTGATGGACAGGAACGATTTCCTCCACCACCATCAAGTCACCCCTTGATGATGATGAAGAATATCCACCATCTCTCCAAACACATAATAAAACCCTATACCTCATTAGAAAATCTTACACTGTGCTCTAGTTTCCTGAGCCTCACTGTATCCGTTTGGAAATGAGGAAAGAAGCATAGTCTGAACCATTAGGGAAAAGAAATATGGTCTAAACCACTGAGGAAAACAATCAAAACGTCTTATTCCTTCTCTTGGATTTTAGTCCCTTACTCACTTTCAAGATTCTTTTGTTAGCGTTAGTGCACCTGGGATTGCCCTGTCCCGGTAGGGCCCAAGCTGTTTGATGCCATGACAGACTAAACAATGAGCAATAACCCACGGGGTCAAAGCCTGCCACGAGTCCAGAAGCGCATGCGGCCAGATTCTGTCCTCCCCTCTGACACAAGCCCATTTTTACTTTTTGAAAGTTTTATCCATTCATGCTTGGATCCATTTGGTAGAAATTGTCTGAGTAAATAACAGACAGCACCTTATTAGGTGAGGTGGCCCTTTGCTTGGCAGGAAGGAAAACCAACATGTAAATAGTCTCACATTGTCAATTTTCTGTACAGAAAGTGATTTCTTCATTGAAAAGTTCCAACACTCTAGAGTAAACGCCCACATGGTCAAGGCTCTGAGGGTATGAAGGTCACATTGGGTCCCTGGGCCACCCATGCATGCTGCCACCCAAGAGAAAGGACAACTTCACTGAAATATGTTGTGACACGTTGACCAGATGTCACCTCCTGCAGACTCACAAGAGCAAGACACTTTTGACTATCTTGGTTTCACATCAATGTTCCATAGTTGCCGAGTCGATTGTGGGGTCACATCACATGACGTAACCTGGGTATCACTTGCAATAGTCGAATCCAGTCGCTCAACATAAACAATTGCCTATTTCCCTGTTTGATGCACCAGCTATCGTTACCCCAACTAGTGCGTCTCAGAGGAGTTATGGTTTAACCAACCTTTTCAGTCCTTGAGATATAGGTACATCAACATCACCAAGACACCATTCTTCCTGAGAGCTCTCTTCACCTCTGGTAGACTATTTTAACCCTCTTTACCTTGAGAAAAGTTTCTCCCTGGCCCTTTTCTAAGCGGTAGAGTTGGGAACAGGACCCTAATTTCCTGGCTGTTGTGGTTTTACCCACAGTTCCCCTTGGTTTTAGAATTACATATACACTTTTGGTGTGCCTCTTCGGCTCCAGCTAAGTTATTAAACTATTATTACCTAACAATACTCCCATTAATCACCGTGACAGATGGAAACCAGCCCTGGTTATGTTCTCTGAACTCAACGTCAAACAGTCCCAATGCTAATGGAGATGACGCCAGCCGTGAATTAGCTCTAAAAGCTTCTGTTTATCCCCCCACCCCCGTTCCTATTACTCTTCACGGCAATGCCTTTTTCTTGTCACAAGACTCCATGCTTCTTTATGGAGCAACCCCTTATGGGATTCTGGGAAATGGTTTTCTGTTGACAGACACCATATAATGATGATAAACGATGGATAAGTCTGCAGTCTTAAAACTGTTATTCCCCTAGCAGCACACTTGCAAATACACGGAGCATTTCCATAGGCTTCAACAGCGGAAAGCTGCAAACCTGGAAAAAATTCTCCATTCAACTTCCTTTCACAGACTGAGGAAAAGAAGTGATACTAAACAGAAAATGTAAATCACCTGTGAGGTAATACGCCCCAAATGATGCCTTGAAAGTGTTGAGGGTACATAAACAGTTTCCTTACAAAAGAGCTTTGTTCTGACTGCAGTATGAAAGGGGGTGTTGGTTCTCCTTGCTTTCCCCGAATAAATTACAGCGTGGAGTAAGAGTCCCGCAGAACAGTGACTATCTTCCCCGAAAATTCATTTTTTTAAAACTCAGTCATTCAATAGTGCTCTTTTCACTGAAAACCATCTCATGTCTTATCTATTAAGAAATGATTAGATATATAACTCCACACAACTAACAGGTCATTAACAGAAGGAAAACATAATAGAGTCCAGCCCTAAAAAGCACAGGGCAGCCAGTAAAATCCTCTCTGTGGCTCCCACTGAAGGATGCTAAAAACTGTATTCCAAAAGGGGGTCTCCATGGGCGTGTTCAATGAGATCGTTCTGCTCCACTGATGCCGTTGAAAAACAAAACACAAAAAGAGAAAGTATCATTGAGGAGAACACTCCAGAAGTTGCTCCTGTTCTTGCTATCAGACATGACTATTGATATCTTGCTATTGGTTCGATCATAGGTACCAAAGGTAGAATAGAGCTGCACTGTCCAATATCATAGCCCCTAGCCACATGTGATTATTTAAATTTTAAATTAATTTCAATTAAATATAACTTAAAATTCAGCTTCTCAGGGACAGTGGCCACATTTTAAGTGTGTAAAGGGCGTATGTGACCAAGTGACTACCATATCAGATAGAGCAAACTATGGAACACTTTCTCTGTTACAGAAAGGTCTGTAGGGTAGTGTGGTACACAGCTTCCATTCACTCATCCACTCGGTAAATATTTGCCGAGTACAGTAGTAACTAAAACAAAGTGTGTGTTCTCAAGGAAATCACATTTCACACAGGAGAGACATACGATAAAGCAGTTAAACAAATAAATGATCAAAATCATTTTACCTAGCATTAATCGCAGTGAAGAAAATGAAACCAGATGATAGGGTAGAGGATGATGAGACCAGGGATGGGGTGAGAATCGGGGATCGTTTTAATCAGGCAACCATAAGCAGAGCCTCAAACAGCAAGGAAGAGGAGCCCAGGCCAGGTAGCTCAGCTGGTTAGAGCATCATCCTGATAAGCCAAGGCTTCCATCTCTGGTCAGGGCGCACACAAGAAGAGATCCATGAATGCATAAATAAGTGAGACAACAAATCAGTCTCCCCCCCACTCTCTCTCTCTCCCCCTACCCCTTCCTTTCTCTCTCTAAAAGTCAATAAATAAGATTTAAAAAAAAAAAAGAATTAAAAAACAAAAAGAAAGAGGCAGCTTTGGAAACCTGGGGACCAAGCCAACGGTCAGGGGCAAGAGAAATGCTCAGGCCCTCCTGGGGGAGCCACTGGCAGTGCCCGAGGGACAGACAGGAAGAAGGCAAGCTGGCTGGCACGAGAGACATGGGTGTGGGAGGTGACGTCAGGTTCATCAGCACGCGTCAGGTCCAGTAGGACCTCGTCACTGTGACGGAGAGTTCAGATTTCATTCTTTCAGAAGCCAAACATAACACTCCCTTAAAGCTCTCAGTTTGAAACAATGATGCATTGAGAAATAACTCACTCAGTTGCTTCCTCACCCAAAGCAATGGCCATGAGGAGCGTGGCCCCGGTGTGCAGGGAGCCGCTGGTAGAGTAACCAAACCTGACGTTTATTCACCATTTGGTCTGAAAGTCATGCAGAATCTTATGAACATCTCAGACTTCCTCCAACACTTCTTATGAACTATCAAGTATTGTTCACAGAGGGCTTAGTAAGTATAAAATTAATTAATTAAAAATAAATAAAAATCAATAGTCACCTGACAAAGCCAATGTGTGGCTTTAAAGCCATGCCCACATCTCAGTGTCTGAGATCGGGGCAATTTGCAAGGCCCCCCAGATGAGTAGCAGAGTCACCCTGCACATTCATAAGAGAAAATTTGATTACTTGTTTGAATTAGTAACAGACTAAAAATAGACTCAAATATTCTCGTGATGGAAAGAAACGTGTCAAATACCTCTTTTACAGTGGAGGAAACTGGAGCTCAGAGAAAGCAAGATACCATTCAGTGCCTCTTGGGCAAACAATTTTCTACTGTTATCTAGATGAACAAATTATTTTTAAAACAAAGAAAAATGGGTTTTATTCATGAACTGAGCAAGGACACTTACACGTTAGAGATAAAATTGAGTGTCCCAAAGCCCCAGGGAAGGCCACACTGTCTGCCTCACCGTTTTTCTGAGTCTGTAGGTGCCGTCAGACTTTTGGGGACTCAGAGACTGCCAGCAATGTGCTCTGAGTAAGCAGGGAAATGTGGGCGGGTAGGAGCCCCTGGAAATCTCAAGGCCCAGAAGATTCATTACAGACAATTGGAGGATGTGCACAAGCAGAGGTGAGCCATGTACAATCTTCTGAAGAATTACAACAGGCTGTGTGTTCAGTTAAGCTTGGCTTCCACCGACAGGCGTGGGGAGATCCATACAAAACTGTGTTTCTACCATATTTCTCATTCCTCCTTCTCTCATGACTCCGTCTCACACAGTCAGACTTCAGTGCTTTCTTCATTTTTCTTTTCAGCAGAGGGACTAATTAGTTAAATTAGTGCTCAACTTCTAGCACATTTATTATCCTACTTCTTTTTCAAACATTTTATATAAAACTCTCAAGTTTGAAATTACAGTCACCTAAAGTAAATAAGAAATACTTTTTTCTACTTCTGTGAAATCTTGTTCTAATTAGGTGGTTCATTTTTAGGTCTAGAAGCTGTTGGAAAGTTCCCTTCTCCCCCATAAGAATAAAATGTGCCAAAAAGTACAAGTTTCAATTTTTCTGAAAATCTTCAGTATCAAATTTTCTGTTTGTTACCTGGCTAGTACTTGTAGAGAATGAATTGAAAGGGATCATGGAGAACACATGGCTGGTGACCAAAGGAAACAGACCTAAAGGCCCAGAGTCCCAACCCTCCCACATGCTGGCCTGAGTAGCCAGGCATGGCCATGACATAAGACCTTGTGTCTCCAGGTATCCAGGCTCCCTTGCTAAATTGAAGATAAGCTTGACCATTGGCTGGTTGCTAGAGTGGAGCTAACAATGCCCAAAACATGAATCAAGATCTTTAGAAAAGCTGTCAAATAAACAAACACACCAAAATGAATTAACCCTGTCTTCACACTTCTTTTAGGAATGTAGTCAATTTCTTCTAGACATAGTTTGGAAACTTAAAACATGATCTAAGTGAAAAATCATGCTAGATTATGGGTAAAAATATATAAAGTATTGTTACAAAACATCTCTAGGGAAGGATGTCAGGCATCGGGGAACCAGACCGGATTCTGATCCAGGCTGAGTCTTACAAGAAAGGAGAACTCTGGGTAAGAATGGACATAACATTGAGTAAGTCCCTCAGCATAAGCCATGCACATGTGTATGAAAACAGACCCCACACCTGAGTTGCCAAGGACAGCGGACCCCCAAAATGAAATCTAAGTAGATTATGCCACAGATAATACACAGAAAAATAAAATATCCGAACTGGAAAATCAAAGCTTTGACACTGAGAATAACATTGTCAAGATTCTTCAAATGGTGGGAGGAATAGAAACTGTCCTGCTACACATCAACTTCATTCACAATTATTTGTTATTTTAAAAAAAATGCCCATAGGATGCACCTTACAGTAAGTACAGTAACATTTGCTCCTTGTTTGCAAATATCACCAGGGCTAATAACCCTAAACTGAAAGGAATTAGCTCCTCCACAAGATGAGCAGCCAGAATAATAGCAATACACCTTCCAGCGCTACAATCACACCGCCACGATTGCTCGGGTTGTAGGCTCTAGAATTCTGATGCCTGAACAAAGAAACAAAACCTCTCCCACTCTCCAGTTTAACATTTTCTGTGGAGGAAGTGGCTGTACTCATTGTCAACCCCAGCTCCGGCTGGAACACACTTTTCTCATCTGTCCAGAGACTTGTCAGCAGGTCGCCCGTTGCCCTTCCCTCCCCGGGCTGCTGTTGCTTGTGGTATTTTGCAATAACTCACAAATAACTCGCCTCTGCTCTAAAAAGTAAACTGCATTTTTCTTCTGTTGTGGAAAAAAATTAAAGTTTTCCAAAATTACAGAGTCGCCGGATCAAAGAGGCCTGATCGTGTATACAAGCCCAGCAAGCCACGTGTCGCTGAGTCAGACTCATGAATGAACAGCCTCTGCAGTGGCCTTCAGTGGATGCACAGCAGAACACAATTCAGACCCACGTCCGTGGGTTCCAGTCTCAGGTCTCGCACGTGTGAGTGGAGAGAGAGGGATTATATTCAGCCAAATACATAACCCTCACAGTTACAAGATAATAACTCTTTAGATTCTTGATTTCTACCTAGAAGATGTGTTTACTGAAGGAGAAGACACAGAGAGAGATTTCAGAGACCGAGAAAGAGAACATCAGACATCAAACGATAAATCCTTCCAACTTCAATACTCCCTCCACGAGTCAGCTACCTTTTGATTTATGCTCTGCAGGCTCTAACATCCAGGATAAATGAAGACTGAGAGAATGGAGATCTGGTTGACCGTAGAATCAGCAAAGCCTAGAATCTCTCAAAAAATGGGAGGAGTTTCCCAAAAGGAGCAGTATAAGAATGACTGTGAACTCAAAAGTGTTTCAAATCTCATATAGCTGAGCTCCATTCCCTTCTTCATACAAACTCCCCCCTCCCCGACCCCATCCCTGCCCTTGCCTGCTGGGCCTTGTAAAGCTTCGTTCTGATAGGCCCCGGTTCTAAGGACTATACGGTTGGTCCCACTGGGTGAGGATTCTTCCTACCTCACTTTTGTGTGCATCCTCCTCCCCAGGAAAGCGCTCTTCTTCTCACCCCTTTAAATGTCTTAATGAATACTCATTGAGCACCTACCATCATCAGTTCCTCTGTTAGATGCTACTGTCAGAAACATAAAGATGAGTAAAACATCCTGTGCAGCTGACAGGCTCCTAGGGGTGGAAAACACATAAAGAAGTACTGTAATAACTATAATGCAAAACAGAAAAAGTAAAAGTGGAGAACAACAGAAAAATACATGATTTCTTCCTGCTGGGTTAATGTGGGAGGTGATTAGCCAAAACTCGACTGGTCGAGAGGATTTCAGTGAGAGAAGTGAAGGCCCTTCCAGACTGAGACAGCAGCATCAGCCTTTAGCTAATAAAGTACCAAGAAATCGCCACAAAGTCCAGGGAAGGTGGGAAATAGGAAAGGAAACTGGTAAATGTAGATCAGGAGGTTTGGGCACAGATGTCAGAGAGCCTCAGAGGCAGTGCTTGAGAAACAGGGAGCCAGGGACAACTTCTGCGGCAGCAGGGGGACGGGGCGCGTGGAGAGGCGCCCAAAGGAACACAGCCGGGTGGCTGAGAACCGGCATGGAGTGAGAGCGGACAGAGCAATGACTAGGTCAGTAGCAATGAAAGGGATGGACACGAGAAAGAAGCAACCAGAGTGAAGGACTCGGGGACTGTGAAAGATAAAGGGTGGTGACCAGAAGGATGCTGGTGCTTATAAGGAGAAGGATGGCAATTTCTGTTATGGACACATTGAGCTGATGGCATCCATTAAAAAGTATCCAATGAGTAATTAAATGTTGGGAGTCACCTTCATGGAGATGGTATCTGAAGTCAGCTGGATGGATCAGAGCAGAAGCAGGCTCCACTTACTCACTGGTGGGTCGCAAGTAACTAGCAGGATTTCTGGTGCATATTAAGGATCCATTAAGTATTTGTTTAATAAATATAGTCTAGAAGGAGGAAGTAAGCAGAGAATTGGTATTGTGGAAGGCCTATATTTACAGAGGAGAGGCCAAAGAAAAAGGAGTGGAAATTAGTAGAAAAACAAGGAGACTACAATACTTCAGAAACCAATGAAAGAGCAAATCTTAAGAAAGAGAAAATGTATTCAATCATTTATTCAACAAATATTGATTAATACCTTCTCATCCCAGGTACTACTCTGTGTGTTCTGTATGTTGAAGATATAGCAAAAAAAAGACAACAAAAGTCTTGCTCCTACAGAGCTTGATTTCTAAAAAACAGTTAGCAAAGCCAATGTCCACTGCTTCTGAAGATGTTAGATGGAGTGAGGATAAGCAAACAGCCACTGGGTTGGCAATTAGGGAGTCTTCAAAGATCAATCTGCAACAACATTTAAAGAGCAGTTTAGTGGAAAGGTGGCAATGAAAGCCACATTAGCCATTTACATGTCTGTTTTTTCCATGAGCTCTTGAAGGCAGGAACCAACCTTATCTATTGCTGCATCCACAGGGCTGTCCGGAAAACACTGATTGGATATAAATATCAATTAATGATAAGGGATTAGAAAACAAATGTTTGCTGATAAAGAAGCAGCACAGAATAAACTCTTAAGTAAAATAAATTCATTCACTTAACATCTGTCCATTAAGTGAAATTGAAAGTTGGACCATTCTCCGGCAAATTATTATACATTGGTCCGAGTTGGTTTACAGAAAAACAGAATCCATTTGTATCCATGAGGGTTTAAACAAAAATTTGTCACAGAGAATCAACATCACCATGAGCAACATGGAATACGAGATCTGTCATACTGAACTTACACAAATGTGTAACCGCCATGACTCCGAGGAAGACTATTGCCTGTGGTTGCTGCAGGTCTGAGAACTAGCAAGCAAAGGAGGGATGAGTGTGAAGCTGGGGAACCCATGAAGATAAACTGGAACCTGCATCTCTTTCTCGCTCCTTCCAACCTCAGTCATGCTAGTGATGTGCAGAAGGACTTGGTGCCCTTCACCATGAAGCCATGCACACATTACAATTCCAAGAAACTGAAGGAGGAAATCTGGCAGGTGCTGGGGAACACGGGCCCAGAGGCTGCACGGCGTCAACAAGGTGAGCCTGCCCCCGTGGGCAGGAGCTGCGCGTGCCTTGTGGTTCCCACCAAGCTCAGAGTGTGAGGCCTGTGCTTCACTTCCACTCTCCAAATCTCATGCACATTTCTTCTGAAGTCACCCCTAACCTCATCCTAACCCCAAGCCACAGATGAAATGACTGTGGAAACTCAGTTCTGGCCTCACTGACACACGACAAAGCCGCCACGGTCCCCCCTTGTCTACATATCTTTCAACTGTACTTAACTTCCAAACACAAATTATGTCAAAGTCATGCCTCTACCTAGCATTCTGCAACTCTTGTCCAAACTTCAACATCAGCCCTTTCTCCCAAAAGGGGTACAAAGTCACTCTATCCATCTTTTGGTGCTCTTTGTTCTTCTGGTTGAGTCACCCTTCCCCTTTGATATTCTCTAACTTAACTACTGAGATGTAAGTCTAGATGGTAGGAAAATGGAAGAGGGGCAAAGAATTTCTTGATATATATCTCAAAATAAGGAAGAAATATTCATATTGCAATCCTGTTTACTGTAACTAGTCGTGTCGTCTTAGCTGATATGCATAATTACATTTTCTACTATCTGTTCTGCATTCCTTTGGCCCTCCGCAGCCACCTTAGCTGGTCATAGTTCTCTGCATGGTTGGGCAGTCATAGCTGTCCATTGGCTTTTATCACAGGACAAGACTGCACAAAGAGGACCTCATCTGGACCTCCTGATTATTTCCCTCACCCTTCTTGAGGTACCTCTTTGGTGAACAGTCCAATGGAACACAAATACATTCATGCTCCACCCATTTGGAGAGGTCTATCCACATATCTCTTCCTCAGATGTCCTTGTCACCAGTTGACTAATGATGTGTATGAAAATTTTAACTATACTTTTCAAAGCAAGAAAGAAAGTTAATGAGAAAAATGGCATTGTTGTCATGCTTACAAATCTCTTTAACATCTGACTTAATAAAAGTCAGCTGGGTTTTCGTCTGCTTCTGCAGTCAATCTGCGCTACAGCACGTTCTCTGGAAAACACCACTGTACACTCGTAAGAATGAGACTTAAACGGGCAATAACATCTTAGAATTGCAAGTGTGATGTAAATGGCTTTGATGTCAAGAACCCCTGGAAACCCGGATTACACTTTGAGAATTGCTGGTCTGTGGGGAAGGCTTCTCTGCATGCATGCACCACACACAGTGTATCTTCTCAGCAAGTGACCCCCAAAGCCACTCTATTTTTTTCTCCATATCAATTATCACCTTCTAATATGTTATATAATTTGCTCCACATGTGTGTGTATATTGTCTACCCAATAACTAAAATATAAGTAGTGTGAAGGAGGAATTCTTGTTGGTTTTGTTCACAGTCTCATGTGCATCCTACCTTCTCCACACCAAGGATATAGGTGGCAGGAGAGAGGATGCTGAAACAAATAACAGATTTTGAGCACAATTATTAACCTAACATTTTCATGGGTTCCATGCCCTGGGTACCAGTTATTTATTTCACCCCATTTGGATGTCTAAGAAGTAGCTGAATGTTCTTTAACATAGAGAATCCATAGATCATTGAGGCCCACTTAGCCACCGCTCCCATGACAGAGGCTGTGCTTCCTGTTCCATATGGGGGCTACTATGCCCCCTGCAGCCACTAATTAGCATAATCAAAATAAAAATGACAAGATGAGGCCTCGGAGATAGCATGAGCAAAATGACACTCATCAGCTGACCCAGGACCGCAGCCACCATCACGGCTTGACATGGCCTAAAAACCAAATACCGACTTGTAATAACCTTTTGCAAATCGCACCTTTTGGAACCCATGCCTGTTCTAGCTAGAGAAGAGGTGAGAGACAGGCACCACCTGATGGCTCGGGCAGGAGAAAGGAGGCCTTTCTAAAGGGAGGAGCAATGTGAACTTAGACTTGAGCTGGAAGAAAAGTATATACGAGGAAATTGATGGTTAAACAGAGGCTTTTATGACGTTCCTTTGTTCTGAAATGTGTGGAAAAGTACAGCAAGTTGAGCAAGTCCCTGTCTCCCCCAAATCTAGAAACTATAGACACATTGGCCTCCTGCCTGGGAGTGCAGAGCAGAAGCCTTTTCGCTGGGGAACTGCAAAGCTCGATGGCGTCATCGAGAGGGAGTCACTCCGAACCTTCCTGTCCGAGTCACTAGGCCCCTCTCGGCCCCACTGGCACTTTAAACCAACACTCCGCAGAGAAATAGAATGCAATTTCCTTGGTGACATATTTTAAAATAACAGATAAAATGATTATTTAGTCATGGATCTTAAACAAATACACCCCAGATATTACCATTTTAACATGTAAGCAATTTAAGAATTATTAATAAATATTTTATATTCTTTTCCATGTTTGAAAAGGCCTCCTACTTTTATTCAAAAGTTGGCCAACACTAGTCAAAGTATACATTCAATCAAAGCAATTAAATAAAATGTAAATAAAATAACGCACAATGTATGATTCTACTTATACAAAATACAAAAAAAAGGCGAAACTCGTCTATGCTGCGGGGTTAGGACAATGGTTACCCTTGGCGGAGGGCTATGATGAAGGAGGCACGAAGAGGCGTCTGAGTTTTGATATTATTCTACGTGTCCGTCCAGGTGCTGGTTACAGGGGTGAGCTCAGCTAGGAAAAATTCATCAAACTATTTATTTATGATACGTGATTACTTGTGTCTGTATGTATCTGTGAACACTTGTGTGTATATATATCCATAAACATATATATGTATAAAAAACTTCAAATATGTAGTTAAAATATAAAATGATAAGGACTAGGATTTCTTTCTTAAGTAAAATGCAATGATTTAAGGGTTAAAAGTTTGGACACAAATAGGATGCTTTTGCTGGCATGCATCATCTTCATAAAAGATGACTAACTTAAATACTGTGGTAAAAGATTTATAATGCATACATTCTCCTGTTTCCATTGGTAAATAAATCAAACATTAACTTTCCTTTACCCAATTAATTTGAACACTGGCCATGGGATTTCAAAAACTATCTTCAAAAGTATTTTTTGAAGCAGGATGTAGTAACTTAAAATTGTGTTTGAGGCTGTAAATGAATCTTCTTTATTTCAGGACACACGCATTCCTTAGATACTAGTCCACTCCAGCTCTTCTTGTTTGCACGTAAAATATGCAGCACAGTCCTTTGGGATATCTCGGAAAATCAATTTCTTACGAGAAACTGGGAACGTAGCATTTACTAAAACAACTTGCAAAGAAAAATGGCATATTATCAAAAAGAATCATTATCACCCTAATTTGTTATATATGGTGATAGAGCTTTATTCTCAAACGTATAGAGCACGGCAAAGACAGAGACCAAAAAATCCAAGAGAATAATGAAATATCAAAAAATGTCAGGTCAAGATTCAATGTTATCTCCCTGGAACAACTTCATTTTCAATACGTCCCCCTCCCCTCCACACACACACGCGCACACACTCCAGCAATGAGTCCGGCGCCAGATAAACAGAAGCCAATGGAAACTAAATTCAGGACCTAAAGTGAATGGCAGAATGACAGGGGGCCCGCAACGTGATTCTGTAGTCCTTATACAAAATAACTCCATCCAAGGGTCGTGCCCACTGGATAGATGGAGAAGAAGTTGCCTCTTACCGCCAGCTTCAGACTGGAGCCCTGGGGTCCCACAGACATGCCTTTACAACAACTCTGCTGGATTCCAATGGCTTGATATCAGGCTTTTCCTCCCTAAACTGTGAACTTCCAAAAAGGAAAGTATTTAATGTAAGGCCTGGCACATAATAAGTAGTACTTAAAGTTAATTTAAAATATTTTTACTAAAATAAGAGAAAGGCTCTAACAAGTAAACGCCAAGAGACCTGACTCTAAGGCTAAAATAAATATTCTTCAAATACGGAGTCACCATAAAGGTACATACATATTATGGTTAGAATAAAACTTTTAGTGTGAAAACAGGGAAGAGGAGAGCTATAGACCTTTAAAATGTGTACAAGGCTTATAATTTTAATTGCTCAAAAAGACTCTCCTTAAGAGTGTGCATAGGGAAAAAGGGGGGCTACTTTGTAAAGCAACCACCCAGGCTGATCTGATTCTAAATTCCTAACTGGGCAGGTCGGAGTGGAGAGCCATGCTCCAAGCCTATCACTACTTGAGTGAAATGTTTTAAGTCAACCCTGTCCATTTTTCCTGTGCATCTAGCTTAACACACCTTTGAAATACTAGGAGGGGAATTAACCCTCAAGAGAGCACATAATCTTGTTACCTATAATCCAATCACCACCTTCCTTTCTCCCATCTTCCTTATGGCCTTTCCTTAATTTCAAGGGAATAAAAGCTACAAAACATATTCTTGGGAGCAATTGGGATCATACTCCCCAGCACAGGTTGTCAGTTTGGGTCAAGTAAACACAAAAATTCTCTACAGGCTTGGATGTCTCTTATGTCACCAAGCGTCCTTAGAATTGAGACCTTGGTGCTCTGGAGAGAACTGCTTCGATCTGTCTTACACTCTGCAATATGCCCAGCGCCTAAAACAGTTCCTAGGCCTATGGTAGTCCCTGAGAAACAGTCAGGGTGTAAATGCACAAATGAATGAACTGTTCCAGAGTACCTGGTGACCATTTCCACAGTGTTCGTTGCTCTCTAAAACTCTCACTAGAGAGCTTCATAGTCCAACTCATGGCAATCACCTCAGATGCTAGTTAAAGTGCTGATTCCTGAGCCCCACCTCTGTGGCTCCATTTATTAGTCAGGGTTCTCCGGAGAAACAGACCAATAGGATGGATGGATGGATGGATGGATAGATAGATAGATAGATAGATAATATTCATTCTAAGGAATTGACTCACAAGATCACAGTGGCTAGCAAGTCCAAAATCCACAGGGCAAGCCCAGCAGACTGAAAATTCAGGTAAGCATCGAATCTGCAGAGCAGGCTGGAAACTCAGGCAGGGTTTCTTTGTTGTAGTTCTAAGGCTGAATTCCTTCTGTTTCAGAAACCTTGGTCTTCCGTCTTAAAGCCCTCAACTGACTGACTAAGACCCATGCACATTATGGAAGGCAATCTGCTTTACTCAAAGCCTACTGATTTAAATGTTAATCTCATCTAAAAATGCCTTCACAGCAACATCTACACTGGTGTTTGGCCAAACAACTGGGCCCCACAGCCTTGCTAAGTGGACATGTAAAATTAATCCCCACACCCAGCATGGAAACTCACCTACAAAGTTTATCTCGAATGCAGAAGGTCTGGGGGTAGGGTCCAGGGTTGTGCATTTTTAAAAAGCAGCACAGATGATTCTGATTCTGTTCCACGTAACTACAGCCATAGAAAGAGAGCAGTTTAGATGCTTCCTGGGCACTTTTTGAAGCTGTGATATTAGCCGCATTCTGGAATTCAAAGGCAGTGGCCTGGGATGGAGTCCAGCATCACCGTGAGTTGGACATTGTCAGTATCACAGTTCAGTCAGAAGAGCAAAACAAAACAACAAAAATACTCATTGCTCAGTATTTAACAGAGAAAATTTAATACAGAGAATTGTGTAGACAAATATTGGAGGACTGAAAAAAATAAAAGGGAACCCTGAACACTAAGCGTTACCACAGGAGGCAGCTGCCACCCTCCGGCTGGAGAAACAAAGGGAACAGCTGGAATGATTAGAAACAGGGAGCCTGGAACAGCAGCCCTGAAGACTGAGGGCCCAGACGCCCAAGGAAATGTGTGCTTGACTAGCCCGGGCGTCTCTGGAACGTGGAGGAAGGACCCTGTGGAGCTCATGCCCAGATCTCTGAAGGAAAAAGCAATAGGTACATGGAGCCATGGAGCTATCTCTCTGAGGGGCTGCAACGAGCCTGATTCTGACAGTTGGGTGGGGCGGGGGTGGATAGGGACCAGAACTGAAACCAGCTGCCGTTGTCCAAATTAATTACCATTTCTGGGGCCGCACTGACAGGAACAAGAAGTAGAACAGGAGAAGCAAGTCCTTCTTCCTCGTCCATCATGCAGACTCCCTCTCACGCCCCCTAGTGGCAGAACCTAGCAGGGAGCCCACAGGCGCAGCAGAAAGGTGGTCTGCAGAGTTTCAGCCCCCGCCCCTCACGAGGCAGCACAGAAGGGCGGGTTTGGGAGCTGATCATCAACAGCTTGATCATCGAGATATCACTGCCGCCAAATGAATACATCACCACCACACCCCAGATGAAACAACCCCATCCGAAAGAGAGCAGGTAACCTGGGCCACCCATGACAAACCATCTCTCCTACTTGGACCAGCACATCTTCTGTCTTCCCACAACTGGTACCAACCTTCAGGCCAGTGGACCAGAAGCATACCGCAGTTTCAGCCATTTTTAAACCAAGAGACTTGATGAGGTTAAGGAAATGCAGACACAATATGGTTCATATGTGATATCTACAAATAGTAAACCCTGGAAGTATTCTAGAACGATAGCTCTCAAAGGAGGGTCCCTGAACCAGGAGCATCAGCTTCACCTGGGAACTTATTAGCTGTACAAATTCTCGCTCCTTCCCAAACCTACTAATCAGGGACTGGGGACCCGACGGAAACCAGTGTCTTAGCAAGGCCTCAGAGCGGCCTCAGACCAGCCTCAGATGAGCACCAAAGGCAGCGAGCTGCTGTTCTAGTGCATTTAACAGCCTAGCTCATCCAATTTCTGAGTCGAAGCATCTTCACGTACCTCCTCCCTCATGCAGCGCTTGCATGTATCTTCTCCGGTTTTCCTGCCCCCTCAGTCATCACCCTGCCACAGAAAAAGTGATTACGAGGCAAAGCCGAGCAGAGCATTAATTATAAAGGTTCTGTTTGTCTTGGCACACACAGTTATCTTGCCTGTTTGTATCTGTAATTTTTTTCAGACTTGCCCTGTCGTCTCAGGACCCAATTTAAGAAAAAACAAAAATTACTGTTTTCCATTTTATTTTTAGTAATAAGCTAAGTAATTAAGTCTTTCCTGGTTCCTGAAGCAATCCAGCTTTTCAGAGGACTTTAAAATGCAGAAAGAAAGTTCAGTTAATAGGCATGGACGTAGGGAATCAACTTATGAAAATTCAAGTCCTAGAGAGGTCAGAGCATGTAACCAGATGCAGGAGGATTAAATGCATTATTGTGTTTCTTTTCTCCAACTCCCCATGTCATTTTCCATATTAACATTTTTCTCCATAGTCACACAGGAAGGATAGAGTTGATGCATGGAAAGGCCAGAATAAACTTGACCCATGAAAGAGGTCTTCCAAATCAGAGGTTGAAAACTTGCGCCCAGGGGCCAGATCAGGCCAGCAGACATATCTTGTTTAACCCACATCCTGTTTTGTTTGTTTGTTTGCCTAATATTTGACAATATTTTTAAATTGGGAGATTTCCCATAAAAATCAAGAATTCTGTCTTCCTTTGACCCAGCAGCACGGGGCTTCCGTTTTTCCATGACAGATGTGGCCACGGCCCTGGAGCAGCTGCTCTCTTAGAAGGACAGAGACTCTCCAGGTTGCCAGAGTCCCCACCCCGCCTCATTCCACTCACACTAGACTTTGTGATCTCCCACCCACAGGGTTTCCAGATCGGGATGAGGACATCCTCTGTCTTTTTATACTAAAGGGACACCAAAAATTAAGTTTCACTCTATAGACCAGGCAAACCCAGCTGCTTTTCTGGAGTGACTTCTGCCATTTGTGCAAGACCTGCCCACTCACCTGGACGCTTGGGTCTCATCACCTCCCCATCTCCACCACCTGCCCTCCCGCCCATGCCTCCTGGCCCTTCACCCTTCCTTTTGCTATTAGAACATTAACAGATTTTGCAAGCTCTGAAGATGAAAAGTAAAATACCTCTGTGACCCCAGGACTATCTTGAAGCCACCATCCAGCCTGTCCCCACCCTTTCTCTTTCATCTCCACTTCTTCCCTCCCTGATCATTCCTCAGTCTGCTGCAGTCCAGCTCCTACTCCCACCGCTCCACTGAACTGGGTCTGGCCGATTCACTAGAGCCCCTCATTACCAAATCCAGGGGACTAGTTTCAGTCTGTACCCTCCTCCCCTACCCCTTCATGTCCTTTCTTAACCTTCCTCATCCTTCAAGTATCAGTTCTCTCACTCCCTCCTCTGAGCCTTCCCAGGGCTCCCAGCTGGGCTGCGAGGCCGGCTGAGCCAGGTCTCTCATGACATCTCTGGTCTCTATCATCCCATTCCGAACATCATATCGCAACTCTGGCTTATAAATCTGTCTCTCCCACTAGAAGTTACACACTGTGCCTCATTCACCTTTGTATGCACAGAGACCAGAATACTTACTGTCATACAGTAAGCATTTGACAAGTGCCTATTAATAAAGAAATAAATAGATTAACACATGAATGAACTAAGAATTAAAGTACCCTTTAAATTTGAGGTAGGAAAGTCTGACCAATTGATATCCACATTGTCTAACTTACAGGCCATTGTTACCAGCTATAGTAAAAAACATAATTTTCAATATGTCAAATCACTGCCTCATTGGCTCTGAGAATAGTTGATCATTACTTAAACTAACAACAGCTTTTCAAAGTGATGACCCACATGACAAAAAAATAAATAAAAACAGAAACTATGACAACTAAGACTGTCATTTTATATAAAAAATATGTGAAAGCTGTTCATCATTTTTCCACTAGGGACACAGATATTGAAAGTTTCTGGATAATCTCATCATGAACAATAACATTTTCCAAGCATGTCTATGCAAAGCACTATGCCTCCTTCTTTCTGTTTGATATCTACCTTAGTAATAAAGACAATTCAGTCCAATCTTAATACAAGAAAATTACGGTACTCAATGACACAGAGTTTGATCTGCAACATCTCTTAGCTCCTAAATGTCACTGTGAAAACCATCGTAATCCTCAGTAGGAGATTTGTGTTCATGCTACTTAGATGGGAAAAAGCATGACACTCAGTGCCCCGGTGAGCTCAGCAGGCTGTCTGGAAAAGGCAAGGGCATGTTATTATCATGATCACTTTGACAAAGGTGCACATACCAGGGCTGGCCTGAACCTCAGCTCTTCCAAAACCAGCTGGCTGAGCATCCAGTCCCAAGAATTTAACTGGTTGCCTGGTGTTTTACAAAACCATTTCCTTCCCTCAATACATTTAGGGGCAGAGAGCTGAGAGATGAACAGATCTGAGAGTCTGGGGAGGATTCAAACATCCCGACTCTGGCAGCTCCCCTTGCCCTGTTTCCCTATAGCCCATGTGGCACTTCATCAGTGATAAGTGCTAGAAGGTCACTTAGCATTACTGAAACCTCTCCACCACATTTTCTCAGAGCGACATATACGTTATCTCTGCGGCATACATTTTGCATTGGGAATTTTCTTGATGCAATTATCCTTTGCAACTAATAAAATGAGGAGTAATTATAGATGCACTGTTAGCAGTGCCACTTCACATTTAGCTTGCTACACTTGTGCCTGTCTAGAACTCCGGATCTCAGTGCTGCTTATTACTCTCACTCACATGTTATCGCTGGGGACAATGCTACTCATGGTGACAGCTGTCTGGGGCAGCACAGTCACACTCCTTTGGGGACCTCTCTGCCTCCTTGAGCTCTGTCTCAGCTCGCAGCTGCATTTTCGACCCTCCCCGGAACAGCTTCCAATGCAACATTCAACCCAAGTAGAGCCCTCATTGGCCATCCTGAACCCACAGTCCAGTGGCCTGTTTTTAAATGTCAGTCTCGTACCTACTGATTTAAATGAGGAGCAGAGATTTGCATACGAGGCTCAGTCAGAAATCTCAGAAAGAACCCACTTGTCCTTGGACATGACAAAGGGCTCTAAAGAACTTCTCCGCATTATGTATAATGATCAAGTATTATTTAAAAAAAAAAATAGAAAAAGCATACAACACATGTTCTATAAAGTCAGGGCATGAAGACTCACCATGAGGTGCCAGGACTCCTGGAGAGTTTAAGGGAATTCACTTCTAGAAATTCAACTTCCTAAACTGGATCTTACCGAAAACTGTGCCTACAGTTTACATACACTTCCTGCATGCAAGTTATACATCATAATAAAAAACACATTGATTAAGTGTTCAAAGAGCAACGGAAGACCTGTTGTTGCTGGTTTCTCTTGATACTAACATCTTAGAGGCCGCACAAGGTATCCTTAGCCCTCAGGATATGTACGTCTGTGGAGGAAGTACACAAGTCCTAGGAAAATTCAGAGCCTGCCCATGAAATCCTCTAGCCTTTGAGGACAATATCACTTTAGAGACAAGCTAAGCAATTGGATCTCACGGCTGCCCATCAAATGTGTAAGGTGGCCCTACGAGCTCAGTGCAGGTAGGTATGGGGCAAGTCAGAAAATCTGCCTCAGAACCAGGGCCTGTGGATGGCAAATGCCTGGATATGGTTGAGACTTCAAGGGGAAACCAGCCAGGGAAGGGAAAGGTGTCACAGAGGACCAGGTCGGGGACCGAAGACAGGGCAGTTAGCACAGGGTGCAGCAAGAAGTGTGTGGAAGAATCACTCTAGCAAAGAAGCCCAAGCTAAGGAATCCTGTTGGGCAAGAGCGTTCTCAGAGCTTGCCCCTCACAGCCGTGGCGAGGCTCTCAGATTTGGCAGGTTTCCCACGCCTGACCCCAACAGCAGGGACAGGCACTGAGCTGCTTGGTTTGCTAAACATCCTTGAAAACAACCTCAAGTCATAATGGAAGAAAACCCACATGTACAATCCCACTAATGTTTATTACCCTCAGGCGATGATTTCTTATTGAGTAGTATTCTTCTGTGTCTGAAATGTCCCAGATTGGTTTCTTACATAGTGTCCCTAAGCTAAGGGACTCTGCATCCTGAGCGGCTGGCATTTATCAGGCTTTTTTAAAGCCATAAATCTGACCACAAGTAAATGTTTTCTAACAAGCACAGAGCATATAAAAAAAGAGTTTCCTGACCAGCGCTAAACAGCTGCCCTCCCTCGGTGGTACTGGCAGCAACTAGCCAGAGGCCACCTGGTGAATTGGCTGCCAGGAGAAGCTAGGACACTTTCATTGTATTTCCAGGAGAAAAAGACCAAGTATGGAGGACAAAAACAAAATACTGCCACTCAAAGTCAGAGAAACCTTACACGACACATCACAACCTTTCTCCACACTTTTTTTTTTAATTTTTTTTTTATTTATTTTTAGAGAGAAGAGAAGGGAGGGAGAAAGAGAGGGAGAGAAACAGCAATGTATGGTTGCCTCTCACATGGCCCTCACGGGGACCTGGCCCACAACCCAGGCATGTGCCCTGACTGGGAATCGAACCAGGACCGCTTGGTTCCTAGCCCGTGCTCAATCCACTGCGCTACACCAGCCAGGCCTCTCCACACTTTTTTTAAAGTTCTGCACCAAAAGTTTTTACAGGTCATTCATTAAAATGTTAACAATGGTTTCCCTCCCCACCCGCAGGTGGTAAGATATGGAAAAATATTTGCTTTTTTTTTCTTTACTTTTTTCCCCATTAGATTTTTCAAAATATCTGCAATGAGCATATATTTATAAATGGAAAAATTAAAAAACAATTATTTCTTTCATGAAAATAGGACATATAAAGAAATATTTTATTCAAAAATTGAAAGTAAGAAAGTAAGTTAATCTGTTTTTTTATTTCTCATTTGAAAGAAAAGCATAGGTGATAACTGTTCAAACCTATAAAGTTCTTTCTTATAAATTATAGAAAACCCTGGGATGTTAATGGCTGCCACTCAAAGTCACCACGAACATTTCTAGGTCAAGTCACACAGGAACAACTGACAGCCATCTCTCTCATCTGGCAGATTTTAACTAAAACTCTACTGGCTATTACAAGTTGAAAGGTATAGCAGTAATTTTTTTTTTTATAGAGAAAGTTCAAATCAGAACATGACTTTAGTGATCTAGCACTCAAGTCCAAGTACTTCTTATCTTTAAAAATGTTTTGTTACTGTCAACCACGAAGATGATAATAAACAACGCCATGGCACAACGCCTTTGACCTCATGGAATCGATTGCCACTAACTTCACGCAGAAGCCTCAAAGAAAGGGACATGATTTTGGAGGTATGCCCACTCTGCTCCCCTCTCCACTGCCCTGTGCTGAGGCTTGTTCATTAACCAGCTTCCCATGATATCCTCAAAACTCTTGTCTTCGGACCACGACCACCTTCCGTCCTCGACCTCCTTGCCTGAAGAGACCCCTGGCCAGTCCTTGAAGACATGGTTTCCTCAGCCTCCCTCTCTCAGGTGCAGTCTGACATTTTTCCACAGCCTCCAAGGACAAGGTTGAGAGATGGAGCAAGTCATCTTTTTTATTTGCCAGTACTCCTTTCAGGTCATCCGTCCTCCAATTTCCTGGGGAAAACCCACTGCTCTTCAACATTGTCATCTTTATCTGCCATACTTCCACATTACTCCCCTCTTAACTGAGCGCTTCAGCACCCGACTCATTGTCTTCCCGCTGACCTCCATAGTCCCCCACGTGGTAGGGGACTCAGAAACCCGTGTAAGCTTTCGGTTCCTGGATCTGCCTGCCCCACAGGGTTTCAGAGGCAAGGAGAGATTTCACTAGACAAGCATACTTCATCAAGTCTGAGCACCTTGAGTTGGCAAGCGTACTAATGTAGAATCTTTATTTGTGATTTCACACCGCCTCTGAAATATTCGATTCAAACTTCCTTCTCTTTCTTCACCGCCTGCCCTAGTTCTCTCACTGAGTCACTCCCCACACACCTACCAATCAGCCCCATCTGACTGTCACTTCATACGTGCAGCTTTGATTCCATCACCTAACCTCTCTCCTGCCAACCTCATCAACTCGCACGCCCGCCTGGCCTTCTGTCATGTATCCTGGAAAAGCCTAGCGCTGTGTGCATCCAGCTTTTCACCTTCTCCATGCCAGTCCTGTGCTTGCTTAGCACTGTCACAGACCAGACTGCTATTCTACTATTGTAACAATAACAACAATAACAATAATAGAAAATATTTATTAAGTGCTTCCTGCCTACCTACCTACACTATGCTAAGTGCTATCTCATTGAACCCTCTCCACGACCCCATGGACAGAGTATTTTCTCAACTGCATAAAGACACTGCACATCAGAGACATCCCATACCTGCCCAAAGCCACACACACAATGTCAGAGCAGGGACTCGGGGCACCTTGAACACAGGTGTGTCTTCGTCAGAGCCTGCACCCCCACCCCCACAGGGCAGGCTCACCATGCTCCATCTCCTTGGCTCTGCACTGCCCTGTAGCGCTGTGTCTGTCCTAACAGGGCCATTTCAAATCTTCATTTTCCTCAGACTTCTCACTTCTAACCCTTACCTCCCACCCGAAGCTGAGCTCCTCAGCTCCTACTTTACAGGAAAAATAAGAGCCATCAAAAAAGAGAGCAGCTGCCTCTGCTTCCCAACACCAGCCCTATGAAAGGAGCATCCCATCCTTTTATCCCTTCCTCAGTCTTTCCGTGACTGATCTCCCCACTTCGGCTTGCATCCCATTCCAACCATTTCTTCAACTCTGTCTTTAACTTTTCACTCCCTTGAACAGGTAAGTGGCTCTTTCTCACCTCCGATCCTCTGCTGCACTTTTCCCAACTGGAACGGTGTTACTCCTCTCCTTCACTGACTGGATCCACACGCTGCCACTTCCTCCAAGAAGGCTTTCATCAGTTCCCGAGTGAGAGGGTATACCCACCCTGCAAGCTCCCTGCCACCGTGCTCCAAGCTTCCCTTCTTTATGGCCAATCGTGTCTACTCCATGGTTTCCTTTCCAGGCCACTGCTGGCCAGCATGATCCCTGAGAGCAGGGCCTGGGTTCACAGTGTTCTTTTCAGCCCCGGCACAGTACTTGGCACACAGAAATATGTACCGAGTGAGTTCATGAATGGATGAATGGAGAGGCAATATGATGGAGAACTCTGAACTTGGCAGAATATATAGACTTAATAAAATAAGAAAAGGGGAGCCATTAGAGGTTTTGAGCAAAGGGATGAAATAATAAAACCTGAGGATTTTATTGTTTTGTTTTATAATATTCATCTTGTCATGTCTTCGGGATAAAATGAAGTGCAGAAACCAGAGTTCCGAAGCCAATTAAAATAATAATGCAAGCATAAAGTAACAAATGCCTCAGCTAGGGTTCCAGTAGCCGAAAGGAAACGATAGTTTAGGAAGACACGTTTGTTGCAGGGGCGGTGCGCCGACCACAAGGAATGTTTCACGGACAAGTAAATAGCATTGAAGAACAAGGCTCCCGGCTTCAAGTTCAAAAGGGGAGAGCAGATGACTCAGACGACTCCATCTATTTCAGGATTCCACAGTCCATATGTAGGTGGCTAAGGGAGAGCATAAGGTGACATGCATGCTATAAGGTCTGTTTGGGTACCTGCCTAAAGCTATCTCACTTGCTTAATTCACTTAATACACCCTTTGAACCGAGCATGACGCCTTGAACATAGCAGGCGCCAACTAAACAAGTGAATGGATATTTATTCGTCTTTTATTGGCTCAGGTAAGTTTTTGGAAAGTAATAAATATTTAACTATACAAATATATATTTTTAGATATGTAGTTGTGTGTCTAAATAATGTGTACAAATATGCATATGTGATTATACACACATTCCTGGTTCCCCTAATGCCTTTTTATTCAATTTTCAAGAGTCATAATAACCACTTAGAATAAAACCCTTTCCTTGGATTTCTCTAGTCAAATGTTAACCTCCTATTAACAATCCTCAGTCAAATCTTTTTCTTACTAAAGATATCTGAATAGATTTCATCAAAGAAATGCCAGTGAACAATAAGCACACCAAAAGGTCCTCGGCATCATTAGTAATCAGGGAAACGCTAATCAAAACCACAGTTAGATACTACTCCACATCCTCTAGGATGGCTTTAGTCCCGAAGACAGATAACAGCAAGTGTTGGTGAGGAGTAAAGAAAATCAGAACCCTCACACACCGCTGGTAGAAATGTAAAATGATGCAGCCATTTTGGAAAACAATATGGCAGTTCCTCGAAGTAGTTAAAAATAGAGTTAATATTTGACCCAGCAATTCCACTCCTAAGTATATACCCAAGAGATATAAAAACATACATCACAGAAAAACCTGTACACAAATGTTCACAGGAGCATTATCTATAATAGCCAAAAGGTAGAAATAACTCAAATGTCCATCAACCGGTGAATGGGTGAACAATATGTGATATACCATGTAGTGAAATATTACCATAAGAAAGACTGAAGTACTGACACATACTAAAATATGGTTGAATGTTGAAAACAGTATGCTAGGTAAAAAAAATAGTCATGGAAGACCACATAATTCCTTTTGTATAAAATGTCCAGAACAGGCACATCTATGAAGACGGAGAGTAGATTAGCAGTTGGGGAAGGAGGGATCAAGGGGTAGTGATGGCTAAAGGGCACAGGTTTTGGGGGTCGGGGGTGGAGGGTGATGAAAATGTTCTAAAATTGATCATGGCAATGACTCCACAGCTCTGTGAGTATGCTAAAAACACTGAATTGTACACTAAATGACTGGACTGTGTGGTATGTGATTTACATTTCCATAAAGGTGTTACAAAAATATTATTGAAGTGGCATTCTTTTATAGGCTCTTTATATGGAGAAAAGAACCAAAAATTGAAAGGGTACTACTTTCAGGAGTGAAGGGTTGGGCACATTCATACCCACTGACTGTTTTTCAGGAAACAAATCAGGACTACAACATACAGAGCATTAATCAAGGGGAGCGTGACTGTCACCAATAATGCTTCCTCTCTGCCTCCACTCAGGATAAAACCTGCGTTAAGTTTTGAATTAAATGGAAACATCATTATCTACCATTTTACTGAATTTGGTCCACACGCTCTGCTCAAAGGGAAGAATGTCAACGATGGGGAAAGAGGGCAATGATCTAATGTTTAAAATACTGAGATAAGGAAACTTTACTTGTGAAGAAAGTTAAAGCAAAAGATAACTCAAATTCATCCTTCTCAAAGATCCCGTCTAAACCCTATTTTCTCGTTGGTGGAATGTGAAGGGGTGTATTTATGTAGGTACCCCTAAGGTTCCTTCTAATTCAAACACTGTATAACTAGCCACAAAATTTGACCACAGAATATGTATAAGAACTCTGGTCAAACCCATCTGGATTAAAAAGCAGACTTTGAGATTTCCCAAGTGTTCAGTTGATAACACCATCTGTGTTCGTGGTCGGTTTTACTTCATCCAAGAGCTCACTCACTGCACTGACTCTTTTATCTAAACAGGTAAAGATGGGAACGTTCAGTGCAGCACAACTGCCAGGCCTCCATTCTGTCGTACCAACCAGTAATCAACGTGCACGGTTAATTCTGAATTGTTTCAGCCACGACATAAACAGAAACGATCACAAAAAGATTCTCTCGGAAATCATCTGGTCCCCTCAGGCCCATGAATTGGAATTGGCCGATTTCTTCCAAATATTATTATATTTTTTTTAATGGAGTGGGGACTCAGCAAGGAATTTTTCAGGCCAGAGTGACATTCCTTTTGCCCCTTGATAAATGTAGACAAGTTGAAGCCTTCAAAATAGGAGAAGGACTTTGGGACAACGAAGGAATGCAAATGGGCTCCCTAGCTCTGGAACTGGAGAGCAAGATTCCAAGGACTGGAAACCCGAAGATGTGGTGGTCCGCTGGGCAGCATGGCTCTGTAACGGAGGAAGCTAGAAAAGAGACAATAATAAAGACCTAACGAGGTTCCCAGGAACTGGAACTCCTGAGCAGTGAGGAGAAATTCAGAGAATTAAAATTGGGATGTATAGAAAATATATTTTATCTCTCTCTTTAAAAAATAATGTTTTGAAAGATCCAGGCTATCCAAGCAAAATGCTCAGGTGATTATACCCTAGTGTTAGAGGTTCACTGGGTTTTCCTCACTCCCTGATGACCTCGGCTCTGCATTCATGCCGGCAGTGATGAACCAAACCAGTCACAGCAGATGAAATGGGTGGGCTCCACTCAAACCACCTCGGATAGTTTCCCTTTTTCCTAGATTTTAGTTGGCTTTTAGGGAGGAGACACATAAACATTAGACTTCCTTCTCCAATCCATAAATTCCAGTTTACTTCAATGTAAACAGTCCCCGACATCAACTTCGGGTACACTTCAGCTGTGTTCCAGCTAGACTTGTAAAGTCATTCTAAGTGGGGTAGCAAAGGGCCCGGCTTCATGCTTAATAAATCAATTTCAGGTTGCACAAAAAGTACAAACGTAAGGAAAAATAGGAAGATGGAAACTCTCACTATACAAATTATGTATGGATTTGGAAAGGAACATAGAAGCAGGGGGAGGAAAAATCTATTTGCCAGTTGTTTGAACAAAATGCCAAACTTTTTTCAAGATTTCAAAAGTGGCCTCTGAGAAGATTTGCCTGGAATGAGGGTGAACTCTTGTTTTGGATTTACGAGAGACTACTATGACTAGTTCAAGCAGTCCACAATCTACACACCAGGCAACCAATTAAAGAGAAGCCCACCAAAGACTCATTTCTTATGAAAGCATGGAGACTCCTCAGTCTGAGTTCTTAGAACTTCTGCAAAGAGGACTCAGTTCAGGAACTTGTTTCAAATGGAAATATGAATGTCTTAGAAGCCAAGTTAGCACACTGCCCGACTCTCCTCCTACGGGGGCCACTGTGTTTTACCATTACAGTAAGTCCTGCTTGACTTAAATTGTATGTAGTGCGAAGAATTTATGGCAAAGATACTACAAAGGAATTCAATGAATTTACAAAAGAAAAAAAAAAGAAATTATTAAGTGGTTCGAAGAAAAAGGAAAAACTCAGATCCAAAATGAAACTCCATATTTCTGTCTACGAACTGACCAATCACATGTGTGTGCTGACGAACACCGAGAGGAAGTCTCCTAGGATCAGAGGGAGAAACTCCTGTGGTGTTTTAAGAAAACGGGAACCTTTGTGAGGTCCTAAGCATCAGCTACCTGACATATATTATGTAGAAGGTCTTCTTTGGTTTACTGTCCTCCCTACGACATTGAGACTGTCACTCCCCTTGGCACAAGTAGGGACACCAATGCTGAGAGAGGCCAAGCACTTTGTCTAAGGTCAATCCAGCTGGTGCACCAAGCCAGAGTTGGAACACAAATCGGTCTGGCTCCAGAGTCCATGCTATTAAATCACACTCTGTGAGGCAGCCTGTGCTTTTACAAACTAGGAAAAAATTTTAAAAAGAATTAGCTCAGCTGTCTTCCTTCTTTCCTTTCTGTATGTTCTGTAAAGAGAAACCTCACCCTGAGTACAGAATGTATTTAAATGCATTCCCATCTTCACAGACTAACTGAAGTTCTGCAACATTCACACATCATTACCAATATCTGGTACATGGAAAGAAGCAGATAGGCCCAAGAAAATGCTAGATCTCCATTTGACTTAATACAGTCAATGGTGTTCACGAAAGGGAGAAGCCATCACAGGAGAGCTCCTTATGCTTCAGTTCTTTCAAAAAACACAGCTTCGTTAACAATAACAGTTAACTATGCTTTTTAAGGCTCCCCCTCCCTCAGAAGCTTTACTTGCTTATTGTTGATAACAATCCATGAGGCAGACAGGTACTCATCCAAGGTATTTGAAGTGTACATAGCATTTTATTAATTGCTACTATATTATGGGCAAGATACAGCATCACTAGACAAATATAAACACTTAACTGGCACATTAACTGTTTGAATACAAGTGGATTGTATGAAATACTTGAAGTGGGTTATTTTACATACAAGAGACTCTTGATGCACCATTTCCACTGTGGGATAGCCACAGAGCCCACGTGCAATCCTCTCTAAAAAAATGACCTCCTTTGTCTCTCATTCTCAAATTCATTTAAAGCTTTTTTTTTTCCTGAAAGCCTGCTGAGTATGAGAAACAGTGCTGGACATCATGAAGGCTACAAAGACAAAATATCTCCCATGGATCAACAGTTTAATGAAGAAATAGATGCAGTACTACTAAAATCGTCTACCAAAATGTCACATCAGCAGACATACCTCCTGGGAAACATGTAGGAATCACTTGGTGAGGTTTAAAAAATTCTGGGTCCCAGCCACAGAGATTTTTATTTCATTGGTCTGGGAAGCAGCCTGGGTGTGGTGCTGAAGAGCTCCCCAGACGATCCCAGGGGTCCTGAGGCTGAGAAGCACAGCTGCGGGAGCACTGCAGGGGGAGCGCAGAGTCAAGAGAATGACTCGGTGTGTCGAGTCTGTAGCTGTTGGTTTACTGTAGGGCCTGCCTCCCTCCCTTCCCTGAAAGTAGATGAAGCGTCTATATTGGAACATGAAGAATGGGGGATTTGGAAGCATTGGGCATGAAGGGAAGAGAAGGGGTGTCAGAGAGGAAGAAAACATTGTAAACCAAGGCAAGAATGTGAAAAGGACCAAGGAACATTTCAGGATTTTAAGTTTGAATGCAGCAGTTTCGTGAGAAATCTGGAGGCAGAATAGGCTAGACACATGCATGGCAGGGCCCAGGAGCAGAGGGACCCAAGGTAGTTAAGCTTGGAGCTGGTTTCTGAAGCAATAAGAAACCACTGATCATTTCTGAGCCAGAGGTAATGTGAACAAAGAAACTATAACTCTGCAACTGGAGATTTAGGAAGATTCATCCAGTGAAAGTGGATTGCAGGGGACAGCCTGGAGAGCAGAAGGCCAGCTGGGCCACTCAGGAAGTGATGGAGATGAGGGAGGCAAAGGTCAGAGGTGCTGAGCCAGGGCTGTGACAGTGGGAGGACAAAGGACAGATTCCAGGCACACTGTGATGGAGGAGGTGACAGGACTTAATTGGATGACGGGAGACAAGGAGAAAAAGGGATCAAAGATGGCCATAGGATTTTGCACTTGGTGACATAATTAAGAGACACGGGAAGTCGGGAGGAAGAAGCAGGTTTCAGAGGACAGATGATGAAATCCATGTTACATACTTTGGCCTCAGCTGCCATCATGCCATCAATTTGGAAACGTCCAGTGACAAGTCAGAAAATAGGAATCAGAACACAGTAGAGAATTAAGGCAGAAGCAGAGATTTGGGTGTCATATTGTCATAACTAAGGATCATTAGAGGTAACAAGCGAGTTCTCCAAGAGACATACAGAAGGTAAGAGAGCACCTTTAGATACGCCTGAAGGGGCTTGTGAAGGAGAGAGTGAGCAGACAAACGGAGAAAGGGACAAAAGCAGGCTGTGTCACAGGACTTATTGAGAAAAGGAGATTCTAAGAGCATGGGATAACCTATGTCAAATGTTACAGGAAAAATTTACAAGTGAAGCCAGGAAGAAATGCTGGGTATGGCCACTTACAGGTCACTGGTGACAAGAAGGTACTGGAGTAAATGCAGCATCCGTAGCATGCAGGGTAAGAGAGAGTCAGCAGGAAGTTGAAGGCGGGAGGCAAGGAGGTAGAGAGAGTAGGTAGAGCCCACCCATTCAAAGAGTTTGCAGCTGGAGGAAAGAGGGAAACACTCGGACAACTGGCACCTAAGTACTCGGAAATAGTACAGGAGCATCGCAAACGTGCACACACGTAGGGGCCAGAGTCCACAGGGAGACTGTAGATGCCAGGGAGTACTCAGTGCTGGGAGAGTGAGGGAGAGCGTTAAGAAGCCAGAGGGAAAAGGAAGGGGGGCCAGGTGGAGGTTGGCAAAGTGGGGGGTATGGAGGTGGAAAGAGACTTTGCTTGGGGTGATGGGCGTACAATGCAGTGTACAGGTGACGTTTTACTGAGCTGTACACCTGAGACCTGTATGGTTTTGTGAACCAATGTCACCCCAATACATTCAATTAAAAAATAAAATCTAATAAATATGTTTGTCAAAAAAAGAAGATAGGTCAAAATTCAGTCAGTGGGGAGAACCAGGAGACTGCCCCAGAAAAGAAGGCCAGATCACCTTGAAGCAAAGGAAGGAAAAAGGAAGAAGAGATTCACAAAAGGACAGCTCAGCAGAGGTGGGAAGGACAACAATAGGGAGCCCAAAAGCCTGATGACAAGGTGGTTTTAGTGAAGCAGAAAACAAGGGCACTTGCCAAAGGGGACTGGGGAAGGAAGATGGCAGAGAGGAGAGGAAGAAATGCTTGTGACAGGCGGGGGCAGGTCTGGAGTTCAAGCTGTGTGCTTCTGACTTCTTTATGGACTTGTCATTGACTAGACAGGCCACCTGAAATACTCAAGGAACCCAGACAGTGCCCACCCCAAAATGATGTCTCCATAAACGCTACCACCCAGAACTAATCTGAGTTTACACACTCCTCTCTGTGGCTCAAGTCTCCCCTGAGGTCTTAAAGCAGTAAGCCTTCCCCACCTTCCATTTAGGGGGTCGGGATTTCTTCAGAAAGCTGCAAACTCAGCCTACCCCAGGGAAACCCACTCCTCCCAGCTCAGCTTCACTGCCATTGTCTTCGCTTGCAAGTCTCTCGTGGCCCAAGCAGGCAGAGTCTCAGCTCAACATGTGTTCTTGAACGAGTCGCATATCGTCTGCTTTCTTGACTGGAAAATGAAGGGCAATGGGGGCCCTGCCTCCAGCACAAAGGGCTTATGGAGACGAAATGACTGAGCAATTTGCAGTTAGGAAGCTATAGAAAAGCTTCGAGATCATCTCTGCCTGGCTGGGCACGGTGCAGTTCACCAAACACAAAGGCCACATTCAGACTGTCCCAGGTGCCAAAGGCCCACAGACGGCTGGCCAAATGAAGCAGAAGCAGATGACAAAAGAAAATCCCTCAACAAAACAAGGCAAGAGGAAAGAGGATACATAGAAGAAAGGGACTGGGAGGTTAGAGGGTCACGGAGTATGCCGCCGCTGGAATTCCTCTGAACAAAGAAATCATGTCACATTTCTCTCTGGGGAACAGTATATGAGAGCATACATCGAAGACTGCACATGGACCCCGGAGCATCTAGGAAGTCTATCTGATGGGAAGGGAGAGCCCTCTGCTCTGCACGGGTGCCACTTCTTTCCCATGAAACAGGCTGCTGGACCATTTCCAGTCTTGTCCAGTGAATTCCACTTGGGGAGTACTTTCTTCCAGAAAAGAGGCAATACTCATAGCATGGAGGGTGGACTTCTTTTCCTTTTCCCGCTCAGCCATGGACTTGCTCCCTATTAGCTTC
Organism: Micronycteris hirsuta; assembly: GCA_004026765.1. Lineage (NCBI taxonomy): Eukaryota > Metazoa > Chordata > Mammalia > Chiroptera > Phyllostomidae > Micronycteris > Micronycteris hirsuta. The sequence goes on along the minus strand of PVJI01002749.1, from coordinate 91,811 downwards.
TTCATGGATTTTAGAAATTTTAGTCTTGGATAATAGTCTGGCCAAAACTTTTTAAAAGCCTACTAAATGCAAAAAGATACTAACTCTGTCCATTCTTTTCAGTATTCTAAAGGGCTAGCTAATGAATATCACAGTGGCATTCCAAAGAAATATCCTCCTTGAGGATGGGTCACATTTGCATTTGTTGTGTAACCAGGGGTCCCCAAGGCCCAATCCAGCCTGCGGGCCCCAGAGGGCAGAAAGCACGCTAATTTAAGTCCATTCCGAGTTGAGCCATTGTGTTTCACCAGCCTAGCCCTATGCTCCAACTGCTTTCTCCATCACACCACCCCGGGATTCCCAGGCTCCAGTGCTACTGCTGTCTGCTTGCAGAGGCCACCGCCTCCTGTGCTGCCCTACCTGCTCTTGACCATGACTGTCCCAGGCTTCTGTCTTCGCTCTCTTGCTGGCATCCAGCTTTCCTGGTGGTCTTCATCTTACAATTGCCACTACTAGCTCTCTCGAGCTAACCTAGGAAATAGGCCTTTGAATGTCCTCCTTGTTCAGAAGAGGGAAGGACACGCAGCTGCGGGGTCAGGGGCCTGTGGCATGCATACATCGCTGCCTATTCACAGGTGGCACTGTCTCTCACAGCGTGTGCAGGTTTGGGAGGAAGGACACCTGTGGTCCTTGGCCCCCTATGCCCTCCTGATGTCAGGTCTCGAGCTTGGTCTGACCCACCCTTTCAAACTCCTTGTTCAGTCCTGGTGATTTTCTTCTATGACACTGCTTCCACTCTCCCCGAACCAGGTGTCCAAAAGGCAGGAGTGGGGGGACAGTCAGATAGGCGGTATGTCATGTCAGCGCAGGTCTGAACAGCAGCGGTGAGTGAGATTTAAACTCTGAAGGAGCTTCTGGGCCTTGGGCCTGAAGCTCATCCCCCTAGGAAGGTCCCATAAAAACGGCCCCTGGAAAACAGGGTTCTTGCCACGGGGAACACAGGCCCTGCTGCAGCCATCCCTTCCCGTTAGCTGGACAGCTTTGAGGAAGCTCTCCCGTGGGGCCCCTCCAATGCACCGAGGTGGGCCCACGAATGTCCGTGGCCCAGCAACCATCCAGGTAGGGAGAGAAGTGCCAGACTCTTCCTTTTAAGGGTATCCCCAACCTCCACAAGCAGTTCCCTTGAATTGCTACCACCTACCTCCTCCTCTGAACTATGTACCATATATGCACACACACAAACACACCCAGAGAGACTTCACCTCCTGGGCTGACACACTCTTTATCTTATCTGTAACTCCTCACTCTTTACCTTAATCGCTCTCTTCAACCCACCCTCCAGAGTCTGATGGGCTGAAGTGGGGGTGACAGATTAATAGTTTCATGCCTGGCTCTGCTAGCCTCTTACTGAGTCCAGCAGGAATGTGTCTAGCTGCCTCTTTGAAACGGAGGAGCTATTTATTGCTTTGTTCTCAGCTTTAGGGCAACAGCTGAGAGTAAAACAATAGAATATCCTCTCTTCCTCTGTGTGGTTAGGTTCTCGAGTACAGATTATTGATAGGAGTCACAGTTGTTGAAAGGCAAAGGTTTCCTAACAGTTTTTAATATAAATTAGCCAGTATTATATCTGCTTCACGGTGAAATACTTTCCAGAGTATACCCACAATTTACTGCAGAAAAAAAGAAATTATAAAGGTTGGCCAGAGCTTCAAAACAATAAGGAAGAAACCCAACATGGCAGCATTTAATGTTGATGATTCCACTTATTTGAGATCTAGCAACTCACTTTTGTTTGCCAAACCCGTTCTAGGCAGTAATAGCTCTGACTGCTCTGAGAGATCTAAAGCAATTGGAAATCAGGGAATTTGTTTTAAAATGTATTCTTTGTTCTTCCACATTAAAGTAAAAAAGAAAGAGATTCACCCTGTAGAGAGTCTAGTTACTAAGTAGAATTATCAAATTTTAATGGAATCCTCAACACTAGAGTTTACCCCCTCAAGTAAAAAAATTCCAAATAAATTAATATGCTTCCAAACTAAAGACAGTGTGCTATTTCACATCATCCAGAAATGGTCACACAAGATGCAGCTGGCTTGACATTTAATCCCTGCTGTCACATTTTTGGCTCTCTCTGTATCATTGACCAATATATTATATAAACTTCTACTCTAAACCTAGACACAGTAAATCAACTGCACCTTTTGTTTGGGATCTTTTTGCAGAGTTGGCAAGTTTGGACCCAGAAAGAATTAGGAGCTGAGGCATCCCTGACAATCCCACCGTTGATATATCCCTGCAGCTTTTGCCTCTAAAATGCAGTATGTCTGCAGATGTTACTGAAATACTGTTGGCTAAAGAAGCAACCCAGGCAGCCCGATCCACCTGCCATGGTTTCCATAGACACACCTGCATCCCACCCCAGAAACCACTCGCTCTCCCCACCCTTGGCCTGCTCACCAGCACTGCCCTGGGCAACAGCCTCCACGTACAACCTGTCCTGTGATACATCCCCCCTTTCCTGCTGCCCCCCATCCATCGCCCTGAGTGCATCACGCCCTAGCGAAACAGGGGAGGCCTGTCTTTGCATCATCCACCTCTTCTTTCTGTCTCTTCGGTGTCATCTCCTGGTTGCCAGACCCCAAGGACATTAAGTTTGTTCCCTCCTCCTATCAAAACGCATTCTCAGGAAGAATCTGACGGACTCCTTTCCACGTGAAAGTTGGAGTGTAAAAGACTCACAAGGTTGCATTTTTCCTTAATGGCTGTGACAATCGTCAACCCCCTCATTTGGCCTTAGCTGGAGCTGACTGTCATAGCCACCTGCCCACCTCTCTGCAAGGCACACTCTCATCGTCATGCTTTTGTCATACCTTCCCAATCGCAAGATCTGGTCCCGACAGCACCCTCCTCATCCCACTTACTTCTGGATGTCTAATGAGATTCGCCTTTTATTCACCACCAGCTACTCTACTTGCCGCTATACACACCACAGGCACATACATCGCTGTCTCTCGACCCTAAGATGTTGCCTTACCTCCTCCCAGTGAACTCTACTCTCCACCCACTCCTCCAGCTTTCAGCAAAATTATTAAACACACTTTCTAGGAAACCTCTTGTCCATAATCCCTTACAAGAGAAAAGAGAAACTGTAGGTTCCCTAAAGTGAGTTTTTATTCCTCCATTACTAAAAAATAATAGCAAAGGAAAAAAGACAAAGCGCCCATTAATTCTTGGTCAGCTGAAACCCAGGCAGTGTGTTTCAATAGCAGCCTCGAGCATATGGTAACATTAGTGGCCAAAGTATACGAGGCTGAATATATGGAGAGAGCTCATTTTAAAAATGGGTGATTGCAAACAGCAAAATGTAAATGTGACACAAACAATATTTTAAAAGAAAATGCAATTGGTTGCAAAAAGAGGAAAATCTCTCCCAGTTGGTTACAAAAAGAGGAAAACCCCTCCCTCCCACATAAGAGGAAAATGTGAAGCTTCAAAGAAATTCACATTTTTCATCTACAAAATTGGAAAAAAAAAAAAAGAAAATACCCAATGTTTGGGAAGAGTAAATTGAAAGATCCTTTTGGAAAGCAATTTGGTAAAACGTATATAGTATCCTTAAACAGTTTATACTCTTTGATCAGCAACTCTGCTTCTAAGGAAATATTCTAAATGCAGAAAAAATAAAACTTTTTAAACTTTATAGCAGTGATGCTTATAAGAGCAAAACACAAATGATCTAAAGATCCAACAACAAGGGAATACTTCACTAAAATATGATCGATCCATTCAATAAAATAGTTAAGAGGATGAAATTTTACATACGCCAATATTATGCATAGGAGAGGTGAAAGCAAATATGCCAACTTGTTAGCACTGTTTTCTCCAAGAAATGAAACTAATGATGACTATTTCTTTGTATTTTATATTTTCAGGTTTTTCCTGGTGAGTGTGTATTGCATTTACAGTGATCTTTAAGTATACCTTAAAACACAGGTGGCAAACACAAGGCTCGCAGACCGAATCCAGCCCTCCACCTTGTTTCTACCCTGTGGCAGCACCAAGCTCTCGCTTAACTGTTAAGGAGTGGTTACATTTACACAGTCCCAAAATTACACTCGGCCCTTTGAAGGAAACCCTGAGACTGATGTAGCCCCAGTGAAAATGAGTTTGACACCCCTGCCTTAAAAGAGATCATTTATAAGCTATACTTTTTTGCAGCCTATTAAGTCTGGAAATCTAAAAGAGTCTGGAGAAGTTCACATACCAAGTTCATTCTTGGTTCCTTCCTGATGATATTCTTCTGATTCCCACTGGGAGAAATAAAATCAATTAAAGGATAAGAATTCTAGTTCAGGATGATAACTAGAACACACACACACACACACACACCTGCCTTTCCTGCTGATAAATGTCTTAGAAACTGTTTTGGACCCTCCATATTCAATTCTCCTTGCCTTCATGGGTACACAGCTAAACTTAATCTCTCAACTTCTCTTGATAAGTCTACCCAGTTACTGTGGGCAGACTTGCTCTATCACAGCTCAAGGCCTTTCTGTAAAACCTCGATCTCTCTCTATCTCTATCTCTATCTACCTCTCCCCTGCCTACACGTCTGCAGGCGAAGGACTCACAGCTTGGAGAAGAGCCAATCAAAGCAGACGCCCAAATAGAACATCAGATTGGAGTCTGTATGAAGCAGAGATACAGCTTCATTGCATTAAACCACTGAGATTTCAGGGTTTGTTTGTTATTAAAACACCATCTAACCTAGGCTAACCAAAACAACAGGACCTAGTGAAAGCAAAGAAATCCACGTAGAAATAAACACATATACATATTTTGAAAGAGAGAAGGCTAAAGGAGGCAATTTGAGGAAGAAACAGAGCAGAGATAGCTGTGGCCCCAAAATACATGCAGGATAAGACTGCACTGAGGATCTTCCCCAAAGAAACCTAAACATGGTATCAAAGAGCATGAAAGACCGAGAAATGGAGCTGAAAACAAAGTGGATGGATGGGAAATTATACCCTGCTCACAGAGCAATATATCAGCCAGCATTTACCTTCAAGGGGAAAAAAATTGTTTCTGAATAGCAGAAAAAGAAAAAATAAGGCATGAGGAGGTATGATCCAATGGATGTCCTAAAATAGAGAAAACGGAGCATAGGCAGTTATTAGAGAAATCATGATCAAGTACTCCCTGGCTGGAAGAAAGTGAGTCTTGTGATTGTAAGGGCCCGTGGAGTATGCTGCCGAGAAAACAGCACGGGCCTCCCTGGGGCGGCATCGTGACACACGCACGCAGCACAGAGCCGCGGAGGGCAGTTCAAAGACAACAGAATCGCCAAGGCCCTGGCCGCCTACGGCACTGGGAACCGGAAGGGACAGTTGTTGGAAGGGATGGATTGAGGGTCTTGCTTTTCATCATAACTCATTCTACTTTGTCTGTGTTGCCATGTATTACCTTGGTGTAGAATATTACACAGTATTCTATGAGTTTTAGGTGTAGAACACAGGGATTCGACATGTAGATACCTTACAATGGAATCACCTCACAAAGTACTGTGTCACTGTGTAATCATCTGCCACTGTGCACGCCTATCACAGCCTTATTGACTATACTCCCCTTCATCTTTTTCACCCACCCCCATGTATATGTATTTTCATTTTAATTTGAAAACAAAAAAAAATGCTGCCTACCATATCTCCAAGCAAACCCATATCTGTGAATTATGAAAAAAGTGAGAAAAAAAAATCACCCTACCTTTACAAAAACTACTATTTGCATAATCAAATTGCATCAATTAACATAAAAATAGGCACTTTCCCAAATATCCACCATCGATCTGGGCCTCTGGTTCTCTCCCCAACCCACAGCAGTCACCGGCAGGAACGAGGAAAAAGTGCCTGTTTGTGCAGCCCGGCTACAGCGGCACTCAGAGTCCAGATGAAAGCGATTTAAGTCAGCATCACTTAAGTCATCGTCTTATTTTCCCTCTATTAACAACTATTAATTGAGAGTTCAATTTAATGTATTCATACTCCACCATTTTTCAGAGGGGGAAAGAGATTGGAAGGAAGTTATAGAACAACACCGTAAAATTAAGCAAAATGGTGACTTCAAAGAAGGAAACACAATGGCAGAAAGAGGGAACCTCACAGGCCGGCCACCACCCGCGTGGCAGCAGGGTGGAGCATCACCCGGCGTCACATTTCCTGGCAACTGAGGCAAAAGTCTCTCGTCATAGAAGACACTAGGGCAGTGTCCCAGAGAAAAACAAGGGTCTTTCTTAAACCAGCTTGGAGAGAAGGACACAGGCTGGGCCTTGAGAACTTAGGAACATGAGGGCCATGTTCTCCCAGCAGCTTCTCGGCAAACAGCTACCATGGTCCCCTTGACAATGTTATTTATCATCCACCTTCCCCCCACCCCCGGCCGACGCACCCCCACACCAAACCCACCCTTTTTAAAGGCTCATCCTGATGATACGAGGTGAGCGATTCCCAGACTCGCCTGTTCACAGCAATCAGTGGGTCTGCTGGTGAGAAACTGCAGTTCCTAGGCCCCTGCCCTGGAGACTCTGACTTGATAAGTCTGCAGGAATCTCCATGGTTCCCACACTCCCCAGGTGAGCAGGCAAGTCTGGGAAACAAGGCGAGAGCTGATAGTCTACAGCTGCAAATGAGCTAGTTCCTTTTGCTCAGGATGCCCCAGCTCTTCAACCTCCCTCCTCCCTCCGGATGACAGCCTGCTCTGACATGCATTTGCAGGAAAGCATTTGAGAAAGATAAGGAATGTAACATTTGTTCCTTGATGGTAATAACTCATAGCTCCTCCCTCCCTTCCTCTACAACACTCATTTCATCAGTACGGCCATGAGAATTCACTAGAGGCTCCACGTGAGATACATCATGCACACGATTTGATACAAACACATCTGCGCTGATGCACACATCTTTTTATCATTACAGATGATATGTCAGCCGCTGCAGAACATTTTGGAAGTCTTAAGATTGCATCTATTATTTCTGAAACGAGGGAAGAAAAAAATCTCCCTGGGAAAACAGCTACGTCCACTGGGGCATACATCAGCTTTGCAAGACTCCCCTGCTGGATTAATTGCGCTTCCAAAACATTCTTGCTTGAACCACGTTTCAAGAACGCTCTCGGCTGCAGAGAACAAAACCTCCCTTCCATGCACATCAAAATCAGGAAATCAGAAGAGGCACCAGATCTCCCCCCACCGTGTCTTGTTTCTTTGCTGGCATTCACAAGAAACCTGGTTCAAGATGTTGTGTTGCAAGGAAATTGGAGATGAAACGGTCACAAAAGTAGAGAGATGTTTAGCCTATGGACAGTTATATGTGTTCCAGAACAAAGTAAAAAAGGTCAAACCTAAGTCAAGGGAATGGCTCAGCTTTCTCTAAAACAAAGACAGAGAACTTTTCTCAGCTTAAAACATAAGAGCAGGAGAGGAAAGAAACCCGAGGTAAAAGCTGGGTAGTATTACCCCATCTCAGCCAAATATTCATTTGGATGGTCAATATTTCTGGTTAATCAAACTGTGTGTGTGAAGCTTAAAGGTGAGGTAGGATCTATACAGAATAGAAAGATCCTTAATCATGGGTTAGAAGTCGGGGGCACCCAAAATTGCATCACCCCTGTACCCTGGAGTTTTAGGGTGCACTGGAAGTCACCGGTTCAACAAAGGTCAGCTGCAGAGGTCAGACCTGCGACCCGAATTCCAAACCAGCTGCACCAGTCAAATGCTGGCCATCTTAAAAGGATTAAAGATTAGTTATCATTTCAATCCTATGAAAGGAGATCTATATTTCTCTTTTAGACACAAAAGTCTCTGGAGAATGATGCTTGCCAACACTCTGAAAAAAATAATCTCTCAAAATTCTTGCAACCCACTGTGTTATGATTTCATCTCATGAAATACAACACCTTTACATTAAACCTCATAAAACTAAATCCCACTGGGTTGCTTCCAGATTCAGAGAATAAGCAGCTCTGTTGGTGATGCTTAGCAAAGTAAAACAGCCTCTTCTCACTGGGCTCGTTCCCACCACTGGGTCCATTTTGCAGGGAATAAATTTGCTTTACTTCTACCAAATATTTACATGTGATTAATCTCACACATAATAGATCTTGCAAATGCTTTGTGAATGAGAATGCCTTCCAACACCACGGCATTAATTTCCCTAAAAAAGGTAATTTAAAATGAAATATGCACAAATTCATTCTGGTCTTTCAGTCTATGAATGTCATCTCTGGTTGTCCTGGATTTGCCTGGGGGTGGTCATACTTGCAAATATAAAGGTCAGAAAGGACAAAATAGAAGGCTCTCTGGCCAAAGATTCTCTTAAATTTCTGTTATATTTTTTAATTTTTTTTATTGATTGATTTTATAGAGACAGAGGGATGGGGAGGAAGAGAGAAACATCAGTTTGTTGCTCCACTTCTTTATGCATCATTTGGTTGCTTCTTGCTTGTGCGCTGCTGACAGAGGATCAAACCCGTCACTTTCGTGCATTGGTACGGCGCTCTAACCAACTGAACGGCCCAGCCAGGGCTCCATTTTATTCTTCACTCAAGAACAAGAAACAATTGCCTTGCTAAATAGGGCGGCAATGTCCCCATGTAACATACACACACATTCACGCAAGGCAAGTCTTCTTATGCTCTCATCGGGAGTTATGTGTTTTCCCAATACTGTAATTTTTGGCAACAAAGGCATCCCTTGAGGAAGATCTCACCATGAATTCAGTGATCAGTAACTCAAAGACTGATACCTCATGCATTCACATTATTATTAGAATCCCTTCCCTTCACTCACATTTATCTTCAGCCTTTCCATTTGTCTCAAAGATGAGTCAAACATTATTAAGCAGTTCTCTCTAACAGCCCCATCAAGAATGTTCCACTGGAATTCCACGTGTCTCCTCACGTGCCTTTGGATACCATCCTTTTTCTATCAGATGTAAAGTTATAGGGTAGAGATTACCCTTTGGTATCATAGATAAATCTTCCAAGGCCGCAGCAAGTATTACATGAAATAGAGGCTTTTTTTGCCAGGAAACTTTTCACCAGTTGGACACTCAAATGATAGCATAAAGTTCCATTTTCATTTTAAAAAATCAGTGTTGAATGCCTTCCCTGAACTGGCCTGGTGATACAAATAGCAGTACTTGGCAGTAATAAATGTCCACTTCAAGAAGAATCTATTCTCACTTCTAATGCATCTTCTGAAGGATATTAGTATAAATTTGACATCCCTTTTTATATTTCCTATGTACGTATACGAGTATTTTCAGGATTCAACTCATTAGCATTCTTGAGTAAAAATCTGGGGTGAATTAGTCAGTGGCATTTAACTGTGGCCTGGGGACCCCAATGCTCTGTAAGAATTTCAGCTGGTCTCCTATAGCATCCAAGTTCATAATGAACTCACATCTCTACTTAATTTCAGAAATATATTAATAATTTACCTACAATAGGCTCTCAGACATATAAGTTCACTCTTCCCACCACTTCCAGATTAGTGAGGGTAAAGGTTATTGTCCCCGTGTTGCTAGTGGTGAGAAAAGATGGAATTGAAGGGTCTATATTAATCTTTGTCCCATCAAATGGTTCTGTAACCACAAAGCTAAAGAATAAAGCCCAGGCCTCCTTTATCTGATATGGGTTGTCAATCATTTACACTATAAATTGATACAGAGGAAGCATTTCATTCTTCAAAACACCCAAATTCTACTCCCGTTTGGTACATTCATCCGCTGGACCGATAGAACTGCCTGCACTGACTCTCTCAGGCTGCCTGCTGGAGTTCAAATTCAAGACAGTGTTTGTGTTACCAGAGGGCCGATCATAGGGCTATGAACAGTTACTGTAAATTCCAGTGACCTTGTCTCGTTTAGATACAAAAAGGCTTGTTCTCTGAACCAATCAAATACAGAACCACCACATGGGTATTTATTCACTTACTGTGCCATTTAAAATTTACTGATTCCCCCGAATCTGGTATATGGACAAGAAGTAATGCAGGGCCCAAATTCTGTAACATAATAATCAGGGGGCGGGAGACCTTAGGATATTTAATTTCTTGGAGCTTCTTCAGTGTTCTCATCGATAAGATAGAAACAGTACCTTTTCTCAGTGTTTTTGTGATTATTAAATGAGAGTAATACCTATGAAAATACTTTTTAAGCCAACATTAGTTATTGTTGTTATGAATAAGCCCCGACCAAAGCCACTCTTTCCTGAAATCATTTATTCATTCTACAAATGTGTTCTGAGCACTTACTTAGTGCCCAGCACCACGTGGCTCAGTGATGCCCCAAACCAGCTACGGCTTCTGCCTTCACAGAGCCTAGTGAGGTCCACCTAGCGAAAGGGAAAGCACATGAAAAACGGTAACTGTAGTAAGTGCTCTGACGGAGCTGCACACGGTGTTGCGAGACTTTATCATGGAGGATTCTGACCAGCAGGGGCAATTATGGCTCATTTATTTAACAATATTAACTGGGCCTTAATTACCTCACCCTGTGAAGGTGCTGGGGATTTAAAGACTGAAGCATGAGGCCAACCCTTAATCAGCTCACCATGCAGAGAGTCACACATGTAAATAAGCAAGCACGGGGCCATCATAAAAGGACGGCAAGGCACAAAGGAAGAGGTAATTCTAGAAAGAAAGGGGGGAGAAGGACATGAGTAAAGACTTTGTAAGGCAGGCAAGACAAGTCTTAAAGGATAACTAGATGCTTGCCTGGTGTTCACCCTGAGAAAGGACAATTCACGAAGAAGCAGAAATGTGAAAAAGACACCGTAGTGGAAAGCACAGGAAGCTGGAGCAGTTCTCAAGGAGAGTCATTTCCCCACCCCACCACAAGGGGACATTTGGCAATATCTGAGGATATTTTTGATGGTCCCAACCTAGGGGAAAGGGGGAGGTACTACTGGCCTCTAGTGAGTAGATGCCATAGCTGCTGTTGAACATCCTACAGATCACAGACAGCCCCCGACCCCAAAGAATCATCTGGTCCAAAATGTCAGTGGTGCTGAGGCGGAGAACCCCTGCAATAGAGGAAATAGAGTAGGAAGGCCTCCCCCGTCATATGTGTGCATCAGGAAAATGCCCATGTTCTCAGTTCCAGGTGAGAAATGGTCCCTGGAACCAGATGCCCTTCCTCTGCCAGGCGCTGCCCACGTCTCCCTATAGGAGACATCCAAGAAGTAAGACCATGCATGGGTCTGCAGTTCAAGGGAAAGGTCTGCAATGGAAACACAGGTTTGGGGCACATGCAGGAAGTGATCGCCGAAGTCCTAGAAGAGACCACCCAGAAGGAAGGTGTGAAATACTGAGAATAGAAAAATGCCTGGGAAAGACCACCATTCTGAGCCTGGCAAAAGAAGAGGCATCATCAGCACAGGGAAACATGAAGAGAAAATCAAAGAGCAGGAGGGGAGCCAGAGGAGACGGGGCCATGAATGTCAAGGAACAATCGACTTTCAAAACTAAGTGGTGATTAACCAAAGAGCTGAAAATGTATGTCTCCACACAAACCTGCACGCAGATGTCGGCAGCAGCTGTATTCATAACTGCCAAAACGTGGAAGCAGCCAGAGTCCTTCAACGGGCAAATGGATTAACACACCGTGGCACATCTGTACAATGGAATATTACTTAGTGCTAACAATGCATGCGCTAGCAAGCTACAAAAAGACACGGAGGAATCTTAAACGCATGTTGCTAAGTTAAAGAAACTAATCCAAAAAGACTACATGCTGTATGATTCCGAGTATATGCAAAACTACGGAGATAGTAAAAAGATTCGTGGTTGCCAGAATCTCGAGGAGAGGAAAGGAAGAATCAATAGGTGGAGCCCAGGAAAAGTTTAGGGCTTAGAGAAATTATTCTGTTTGATGCTGTAAGAGTAGATATTTCACATTATGCGTTTATCAAAATCCACGTAACAACACAACCCAAGGGAACGCTAATGTAAACTGCGGACTTTAGTTAGCAATTTTTGTATCAGTATTGTTCATCAGCTGTAACAAATGCACCGCACAGCAGCAAGCCAGAAAAACTGTGAGACGGGAGAGAAGAGACACACAGGAACTCCCTGCACTTTCGCTCAGTTTTTCTGTAAACCCAAAATTTCTCTAAAAATAATAAAGTCTATTAATTAGTTTTTTTAAAGATTGGGTTTAGTAACATGTTCAAGGAATATTCGTGTTAATGAATAAAGGTTAATGTAGAAAAAGTAGCTACATTTTACCATGAAGATTATATCACTCAACTTCAAGCACCACCCCCTCAAAAAAATTGAGTGATAAATTGTTAAGGGCCATAGAGAAATCAAATAGGAAGGATCAAAATGGAATCTGTTCAGCTTGATACCTGGGACATCAAGGTGACCTTTGACGGAAACAGTTACGTGGAATGGTCAAGGCAAGGAATGCAGTGAGCTCAACATGAATTAGTGGTGAAGACATGAAAAAATTAAGTGTAGAAGCTCGTGACACAAAGGCAATCACGTGGCAATACATAACTGCATCAATACGGCATAATATATTATGCTGTGTACCTTAACTTACACAATGTTATGTGTCAAATATATTTCAATTTTTTAAATGCCCCCCAAAAAATGTAGACAACTTCTTCAAGAACTGAGGCTGGGAAAGAATAAAAGGATAGGGAGAAATGAAAAATAGAGATTTTTTCTTAATGTAGGAGGGACTTGGATATTTTTGTAAACCTCAGGGAATATCAGGCAGGGAAGGAGAGATCGAAAATATACCCAAGAAAGAATACTAAAGAACAAAGTCAATAGGGAAGCCACGGCAGAGAATTGACTCAAATCTTGGAGGGAAAAAACGGATGTTTTTCTTCAATATTTTAATGAAAAGGTTTGGAAAGACGGAGGTAGTAAACAATTACCAGAGAAGAGAGTAGCAAGCCAGCTTTGTCTCCCTGACCGTCCAGCCCGGTCCTTAGTCTCAAGCTCCCACAGATCAGTGTAAGAAGCCCTCAACCAGCTGACCCGGGCCAGCTCTGTAACACAGACTTGTGGACTTGACTGGGAATCGGGAATCCCAGGGGCTGCTCTCATAACCCCACGTGACACCCACTGCATCTCCACACCACCATCAGCATCACGCCCTAGTGATCGGGCTAAGCTGCTTGGTCTCCTTGGGGCCAGAGGTGTATCACCTATAAAACAGGAGAAGAACTGTCTTCCCAGCCTAGAGCTGGTGCGAGATCAACTGACCTTGACATTCTTTCTCGGTACAGCCAGCGATAACACACATGGACCACCTCTTTCAGTAAGAAGTGAGCCTGCTGGTCAAACAGAGTTTCCTTCTAACATCATGGAAAAGAAAACCAAGTCAACCAAGCAGTATCCTCCATGGAAAGTTCCGATATCTATTCTCCCCAAAGTCAAAGCAACCTCAAAAGATAAACTTGCACTCTGAGGTCAATATGAGCTTCAGCATGAGCCAATTCCAATGTTAACCAACATTTGGGATTCATTGGATTTTTTAAAGCCTTTCTGTTTATATCAAGGAAAGCTGCACTGAGGGAAGCACAGATGGACTAAGCAATCCCTGAAATAAACAAAAACACTTTAAATGACTGTACATGGAATAAAAACCTGTATCACAAACTCTTGATCTTGTAAGCATGGCATTTTTAACAAACTATAGAAATGATCCCTGAAAGTATAGTCTTAAGCATGGCATTTTTAATCAAGAAGGATAGTGTTCAAAAAAAAAAAGGTAGGAAAGCAACAAATAGGCTAAAGCGACATCATCCTACACAGTGTGTTTCTGTGAGCTAGAGATCAAAGCCTAAAGATGCAAGGCCTCCTATTCCCATAGCTGAACCATCTCGGTCTAAGAAGTTAACGGAGTATTGAATGGAAATCTCAGTTGGAGGGTTTTCCAAGGGAAGACATTTCAACACCAGACTAATGAGTGGGCAAGTTTCCCCTAACCTTAACCCTGCACCCTGACACTTTCAATTGCTTCTTCTGCAGCCTCAGCTCATGTCTGGGCAGAGTGAAGAAAAACTACACACAATCAGAAAAACCAAACATTTTTGAGCCTCTGAAATGTGCAAACAAGAAATTAGTCATGACGAGGAATACCAGGATGAAAAACCACCAGTTCCCGGGAGTTTTTATGCTGACCCTGACCCTTGGCTGTGAGTGTGCTTTTCTCTGCCTTCTGTCCCTGTGCCCAGCCTGCCTGCCTGCACAGGACAGGGATGCCACATGGCCGCAGGCTGCTTATATCTTCCAGACACATCAATAAAAAAGAGACTATCCTGTGGCTATAACAGGGGGATTGGGATGCCTGTGTCTCTTGAATCAAGTGTCTTATAGCTCCAAACGAACTTTCTATGGATTGTTCTGTAGCAGCAAATATACCATTGGACGTTTCATACTGTAAAATAGCCCCAATGCGACTTTAGAAGCACATGACATGTACCCGTAGGACCCAATGTTTGATGCCCAAAGATGTTCATGTAGTGTCTGAGATGCCACAATGAATTTCAGATGCTTGTAGATCAGCTGATTAAAACTTGGGGCCAAATGTTAGTACCTGGGGCAGTTATTATAAACGGCCTTGTAATCTGTGGTCACATGATATTGCTTGCTCCTATTATAAATTAAACTCTAGATACACAAGAAATATGTGCCATTTTCTTCCTTCCCTTCCTCTGTTCAATCTTCCCTAACTTCACTAACATACACCCAATGCTGTAAGTTTTCAGTGATAACCAATACTAAATGAATAAATGAATAACTGAATGAGATATCAAAGCTGTGTCAGGTAGGCATGGGTTCAGCTACAAATGAATTTTAAAAATAAAACTTTTCACCTCAAGAATTTGCACAGATGGTGGCTTTATTTTACCTCTGGCCACATGAAGTCTACAGGTAAAAATGCCCGCCAGGCTGACAGGAGTGGCTCGGCATGCCACAAGTTCTTGTCCTTAGAATCACAGGTGGCTGGAGCACTTTCAGACCCCACGTCCAAGTTCCAGGAAGGAAGAAGGTGAGGGGGCTGAAGGTCTTATCCCCAGACAGCTTTGTCTTTTTGCATGGGAAGAAATGTGGCGCACTTGCATCCCTGGCCAGAGCTGAGCCGCATGGCCACCCCTGGCAGAAAGTGTCTAAGAAAAGTGAGTGTTTAGCATTTCAGCCTCTTTAAAAGAGGAAGGCAAGGGAAAAGTCACATGGGAATGGGGCCGAGTGAGTCAAGGTCCTGCTGTTACCTAGAGGCAGCTCTGTTCCTAAGAACAAATGGTTTTCACATATCTGGCTCCTCACTGATACTGTTCTGTTGAATTTATTTAGTCCAGGGCCTTGGGGTTGGTGTTACTAAGGATCCTCTTCTTTTTGGTCTACTATTTCCAGAATCCAGTAGAGAGCCTTATAACCCAGCCCTTCCAACCATTTGAAATTGAACAGTTCATATTTCTATCCCAAATTTCTGCTCCATTAAATTCATTTCAATATCCACTTCTTCAAATTGACTCTTTTTCTTAACATTTTTTTTACCCTACTTTGTTTACATGTGAAAGCATTGAATTCAAACCCAGATCTGCATTCACCATCTTTAAGCTGCTCAGGAGTAGCTGGGACCACAGCAATCTACGCACACGCTTCGCCATTGAGGACTTCCGTAGCTCTGCTCACTGAAGTCTGTACAAATTTGCCTGGCATGTGATAAATACATAAAAAGAAAATAGAAAAATAATTATTTATGGACTTGGAGAGTTGGCTATCTTTTAGAAAAAAATATATTTCAACCCTATCTCAGACCATACATAAAAATCAATTCCAGGCCAATTAAATAATTAAATATGAAAAGCAAAATAGCTAGGAAAAAATTTTAGGATATTCCCCTTATGAAATATATTAAGGATTCATTAAACAAGTCATGAAAAACATAAAACATACACAAAAGGATTCATAATTTTGCCTAAATTAAAATTACTTCTGAATGAAATGAGACCATAATAAAAGTTTAAAGAATAAGACCCAGAGGAAGTGAAAATATTTGCAATTTATTTCACTGACTTTTTAAATTCATGACATTTATGATATGTAATGAATGTCTATAATTCAATAAGGAAATACAAAAAAATAAAAAACAGAAAATAGGGAAAAACTGTCAATTTGCTCAAGAAGAAATCTCAATGGCCCATAAATAATTATTTTAAAAAAACCCCACAATTTGAACATAATCAGGGAACTGAAAAAAATTAACGTGATATTGATATCAATCAAACTGGTAAAAATGCATGCCTGTTAATGCCAAGGGTAAGAATGTGGAAAAGTAAGAGTCCTCCACAGTGCTCCTGAGAACTTCAATCAGCACAGACGTTTTGGTAGCAAACTGCACTACCTAATGCACACCCCACGACTCGGAAACCTTATTCTCCAGCGTGTATGCTGAGAAAAGCCTCTCAGATGTGCACAAGAAAACACAAGAAAAGATGTTCACAG
Organism: Micronycteris hirsuta; assembly: GCA_004026765.1. Classification (NCBI taxonomy): domain Eukaryota; kingdom Metazoa; phylum Chordata; class Mammalia; order Chiroptera; family Phyllostomidae; genus Micronycteris; species Micronycteris hirsuta. Next base: position 75,307 of record PVJI01002749.1, on the reverse strand, counting down.
CAGCTTTGTTTGTGACAACAGAAAATTTGGAAGCAATCTAAGCATCCTTCAGTAGGAGAATGTGTAAATAAATTATAAATTTATCCAATGAAATACTATAAAAACCTTCAAATGTCCGAGATAGAACTCATGGGCCAGGAGGGATAAATCTCCAAAACATGGTGGAGTGAAAAGTTGCCACCTTTAATCACGCAGTGTGGGCCTGCCTTTCCTTCCCACCCCACCTCTGTTAAAGCTGCGCCCCTCCTCCAAGTGCTTGCTCAAGTGCTAATCCTTCCAAAAACTTTCCCTGCTGCTTCCAACCTTGATCCTTCCCTCAGGGCCTTCGCTTTAGCTCTCTCTCAGGACACGCACTCCGACAGCAGAACAACAACAGACCCTAGCTAGCATCAGAGCCTCATTAACATTCTTTTTTTAAACCTTGGATCATTTCATAGGGGAAAAAAATCTCATTTTAATGTGCACTTATTGATTTCTCCTGAAGTTAAAATGTTTCATGTGCTAACTCTTTATTTGTATGACTTCCATCTTTTTCATGTACAGCATCCTGGGCAGCCTTTTGAACCTGGCCCCCAGCACATACCCAAAACAGAAAACTAGTTTTCAACGCAACTAAATTGAAAGCTAGAAATTCAAAGTGAATCAATAAAAACACTCAAACAAAAAAAAAAATCACTCTAACATAAACTGCATACTAAAATACAAAAGCATATCACTAAACGACAAACTTGCTTGCTGGAGCCCTTTCTTATTAGGTAAATAGAAAACATACCTTTATTGCTTATGACTCCAGGTATAGGAGACATCCTCCATTAAGGCTTAAAGAGCTTCTGCCCGCTTGAGGGACGAGCAGTGTTTGATGCAGACAGAAAGAATACAGGAGCCAAGAAGGTATGTTTCAGCAGCCTGTGCTTTCTACACAGACTCTGACTTGTGAGAGAGGGGTACCCCTCCCAACAAACCTTGAGTTCTGCAAATATGTGACCCTATTCCCTGTGTAACTTATGTGTCTTTGGAAAGGTTTCTATTAATGTTATGGCTTCTCAGATTTATAGCTAATAAGCAGAATCATAATTGAAATGATTACATAAATACTGAGTCACCTTTTCCCCAGAAAACGCAAGCTACTCTTTCCCCCAGCAGTTCACATGGCATTCAGAAGTCCCTGGGTTTTCTATTACATCTTTGTAGGGTCCTAGAGATCCCACGGATCATTTCCAGGCAGCATAGTTTTTGCTAACAGCTTCCAACAACTTATTCTGCCATTCAAATTCAGAGGATGAAATTGGGAATTAAAGGTTCAATATAGAAAAGATCTGCAGCTAAAACAGCCATCGAACTGGAACTACCAAGACTATAACCCCTGACCATCAGTGCAACAGTTTCTCCTCTCTTCATTTGTGAGTAATGTATCACTCTGTCTGGCCTTTGACATGAAACATCGGCCAACCCAGATTTTAGAGAAGGGCTTGGCTCCCCTGATGCGGATCGGACAGAATCTCTTCCTTTGGGGGTAAGACATCAAGAAAACTTGGGGACGTCCGGGTAGAGCTCCTTCAGAGGTTAACTCCAGAATACCACTTACTCAGGATTTAATCTGTACTGAACCCAACTGAATCGGTAGGTTTTATGGTTGTCCTGGGACACAAGGACAACCAGAAAAAATGAGTTTGTCATGTTTCCATTACTTTATTCCCTTTGGGGTATATACTACAAGAAGATAAAAACATTATTTGGTTAAAAAGGAAAACCAAGCAAAATAATGATAGTTGCATTGCCCCCAAATATTATACTTCCTCTGAATATTCTATCAGCCAATACACTATCTTTTCACAAATATAAATTTATATAGAATTTGATCTATCTGTTATAAGGTATTGAAGAGATGTGTCTGCTTTTTCGTTCATTTGTTTTTTGTACTGTTTTTGTTGTTAGTGTCACGTAAAATAAATAAGACTTTGTGCTGAATCTATAACTATCATGAGTAAATTCATTTCACGAAGTTAGAACAAAAAAAATCAGCCCAAACCAGACTTTGGTTTATATTATAAAGTTCCCTAGGGAACTGGGTTTTACATTTGAGCCCTGATTTAGCTAAAAGATTTATAAGGGCACATGTAGAAATACAGGTCCCTCTTGGGTGATGAACCTGGGCTGAGACATAATTATGATTCTCTCTGCTCTCCATTCCGTTGGAAATGGCTCCCAGGAGCCCAGAGGTCAGCTGGTCGTCAAAGAACATAAATGTGCTATGTACTGTGGCCACCTGAGTCACCTTCCCAGTCTCCAGTGCCAATCTAAGGGACATTAGAAGATTATACACAAATATTTTGGGACATTACGTTAACGGGAATACTTGCTCCCCTTGGAAAGCTAGTGTCATTGATATGTTCTGCAGACCTGAAGCCAAATGCGCTGGATGTCTGTGCGCATCACGCTCCAGCCTGTCGCTCAGCTCAGCCTGTCGGGAGTGCAGGGGCAGCGCCCCAGAGCCTGAGTGAAAAATGATGTCGCCAAGCACCATGTGTAAAACGATCCGGGAATGGAAAATTGAAATTTTCCTTGTAAAAAAAATAAAATTGCTTAATAACTTGCTGGAATTTCTCAGGAGTGAGGTCACGCACTGGGAGACCTGATCTTGGCAGCCTGTTCCCTTTGAAAATGTCCCCAGATCATCACCTCGTGGGACAGAGTGGTGGAATCTATTCATCGCTCCACCGAGGGGGAGGGGGCAGGCGACACCAGTTTCTTACGAGCCTCGCGGGGCGGCAGTGTTGTTGCAGGTGTTTCGGTGGCCGTTGTGGCTGCTGTTACGTAACTACCACAGCAAAGACCTGGCCCACCCACAAACCTTCTCTCGGGAGCCTGGTCATCGACAGCCTCTCCAGAGAGCAGGAAGACTGAATGTTTGTATTCAGTTCTACAACAAAAACAAGACTTAACAAGGAGATTATAGGCAGAAGCACCTGTTCTGTCTTTCAATGGTACCCACCGTCTCCCCACCAACCACATGCCCTCATCCCCGTGAAGGGCGAAGTGAAACCCGGTCCCCATCTCGCAAAACTTCGATAACTGCCCTTCTTGTAGGAAAACTACCGTGTTATCAGGTCTCACTAGCAAAAATATACATATCTGTACACATTTTTTTTGTACACTCAGAGTGGGTGAAGGTGTAAAAGGTCAGAAATGTACAAATCTGAAGAAAATTAGCAAGGTATCATTCTGAGTACTTTCTGGAAGTCTGACAGTCCAATAAGTTTCAGATAGATAAACAATTTTAAATTATTTTAACCCTATTTAGTCCTGTTGAATAAAAGGCCATCGTTAATTGTTCATCGCCTAAAGTAAGAGGACTTATATACTTTTCTAATGTTTCTGCTGAGGATTTCCTATCCCTGTGACAACCGGATTTCACTGTTGTAGATTTGCCAGCGTGCCAGTATTTTTTCATAACTATTTTATTTTTACATCCAAGGTGAGATTTGTCTCTTTTTTTAATCTTATAAACTGTGTATGGAAATTAATGACATTTTCTGGATAGCCTCCAACATCAAGCTTTCTCAACATTAGAAGAAGTTTTACCTGCTAATTTGCGTAAGGATGTGCCCATCAACGAATGGCCTATTTAGCTTGGGAACTAAGTTAAACTATTCCTATGGCTATAAGCAATGTTGAAGTGTGTCAATTTATTTGTGCCTATTTTCAGTCCTGAAGAATTACTTTCTTAGTGTTGGGTATGTGGTATTCAAAGGCCAAGGAGGATAGCCTTTATCCACCGTACTCACCTAACTAGGTACAAATGAAAAAACTGGTACTAAATAATATATGCATTGGAATATTTATTTTATGGAGGTAGATATATTTTTAACAACTGACCTTTCAAAATTAATAGCAACATGAAAAAGTAGAAAGAAACATCAGAACAAAAAAAAGAAGCAAATGGAGGAAATAGAAGTGTCCACCACATAAGGGCATTTGTGACATCAGAAAGATGAGGTCATAAGGAGAAACAGGGAAGCCAGGTGCGCGCTCCACCAACTGAGCAATCAATGGTGGGTGAGAGTGAGCGTTACATCATTAGTCAAGCAGAATAAACCTTCTGCTGCTAAATAAGGGCCTATTACATCCAAGGGTTTGTAAATATCATTAAAGGAGAAGGGCAAAGAGATAATGAAAGAGCATGCCTCCTTGAATATGTGCCCTAGAACATCATAACCTGCCCCCAAGTCATAAACAAACAATGGCAATATTTGTCTACAAAGAATAGAAAGAGCAATTCATTGAACCATTTAAACTTGGCTTTATCAAATATCTGCAGTGATCTGGCCCTAGCTGTTTGGAAAGGACAAATCATCACATTACCATCACCACCTGTTTCCAATACGCATGCCATTCAATTACAACGAACACCCATTACTGGTAAGCATGAAATCTCAAAAGACAGTCACACACTTAAGACCTGCCTGGTGTGCCTAGGCACTCTCATGTGGCTGGCCTCTCTCGTTTCTCCAACAATCTTCACCCAATCCTGCTTTCGTTTCCAACATGACAGCCCAAGAAATGGAGAGATGCATTTCAGTTCATTTCACTGGGGTCATTGGAATAATGGGCGCTTGCTATGTGCTAAGTACCATGCTAGACTCTGGCAGCCAAAGTGGAGAAGACAGGATTTCTTTCTGTTCTTCAAGAGCTCCTAGTCAGATATGATCTTTAAAGAGGGTGATGAAATAAATGAAGATACTAGGGTGGGGCCCTAATCCAGCAAGGCTGGTGTTATAAGAAAAGGAGGAGAAACCAGGAGTGCGGGTGCTTAGAGGAACAACCACACGAAAAGGCAGCGAAAGGGAGGCCACCTGCGAGCCAAGGGGCAAGAACTCAGGAAACTAATATTGCCACCACCTTGATCTTGGACTTCCAGCCTCCAGAACTGTGAGGAAATAAATTTCTGTGGCTTAAGCCACCCAGTTTGTGGAATTTTGTTATGTCAGACGAAGAAGACTACTACAGCACCCTTCCCTATATGAAGGTTGCCTGATGAACGCTGCAGACAGTGAAGGTGGTGAGATGACCTTGACACAGAGCTCCTGTGGGAGTTCCCCACCCCTGTGTGTGTTCAAGTAGAAATTGGATGAATCCGTGTCGAGGTCATCACACTGCACACAGGACTAGACCAGCTGGGTTCAAACACATTTTCCAATGCCTAGATTCTCTCACTTTTCTCTACAAACTTCAATTTCTCTATGGAAGAGAATTATCACTTCTATTATCAAATATACATTTTAGTCTCCTATCTTTTCAGAAATTAAAACAAAAACAAAAGCACCTTTAAATACTCTCACTTGACTGCTTCCGGCCCCTCCTTCACTTGGCTCCTTAATTTCTCAAACACATAGTCCTTTAATGCTGCCATCATTTCCCCCCACTTTTTGAAGATGAGTATTTGAAATGGAACTTGAAGTGCCAAGAAAATCTTACCAAATGGGAAAAAAAGGTCTGGGAGTTGTCTTACCAGATGAGAACAAAGAAGGTGATGTTCCCTTGTCTCTTGTCTTGGTTACAAAGAGCTGGGAAGATCTTTGAACAGCTCCAGTTACTCTAAGAAAGCAGGATTCTAGAATTTCCCACCAAGCTCAAGAGTCAGCAGATCTGCATCTACTCTTGCTGGTTGTAAAGAGTCGACTCAGCTTAAGGAACTGTGGTCTGCATTGAGTTATTTATTAGCCAGTCTCACCAATTCTGTTGAGAAAAAAGAACAACAAGAATAATAGCTATTGCTAATAGTACAACATTTTCACTTTGATGAATAAATTCTATTTCCTATGCCACCAAATCATTTTACAAATCTGCTGCTGAGAGAAAGCACAACATAAATGTCCCTGTTTTTCTGTCCTCCCTTGAGTAAAAATGCTAATGAAAAGCGCACTCTCCAAAATGTGAAGAGCACTTTGATTAAAAAGTTAACACATGTACTTAATGCCACTGAACTGTATACTTCAAAATGGTAAAAATAGTAAAATGTATGTTTTATAATATATATATGTTTTACCACAAGTATTAGAAAGTAATGCAAAGTTTTAATCACATAATAAAGTAATGCTCCTAGCATGTTAGCCTTCTAAGAAAGCAGGAAGGAAACCGATTATAGGACCTTGTTGGTCAGCATGGTGGGGTGGGGCTAGGGATGGAGAGCCGAGAATTATCTCATATACACAAAGATTTAAATGTGTTTATGCTCAGGATGACACCCAGAATGAACTTCTCTTCAAAACACAAGTCACGCTGCCCTAGTAGATTTTACAAGGTGGTGCTCTCATGTCATTTGAATTGTTTTCCTACAAGCACTATCTGCCTACTGTTTTTGATGGAGAGGGTCAAGGCCCATCTGGCGGGCCAGACTCCAGATGTTGTGGCTCACCCCATCAGTACCAAATTCACTCTTTGCACTTGGACCGTCTCAATGGCGTGTGACTAGAAAAGACAACGGCTCCCTTCCAGGAAATCCTTCTGTTCTGTGTGTGCCTGAAGTGTACGATTTTACATTCAGCTCTCACTGCAGAGTAGTAACAAACTACATCAATTATATACTTGCTGTATGCAAACCTACCTCTTAGTCACGGGGCCGTGGCCATACAAAAACACACAGACTCCGCCATCACCAGACTTCAAATCTGGATGGGCTGACGGAGCATGTTTCCAATTAGTAACGGTTACCCCGAGGAGATCACCAGGGAAGATTCATTACAAGGGTTTTTCTTGGAGTGCCAAGACTGTTTCCCTCAGTTAATATTTCAACTACTTGTCATCTATTTTGTAATACAATTTTTGACTTAAAATTCAAATTCCAACAACAGTAACAACATTTTTAGAATAATTAGATCTCTTTCCAATTTAGTGAGCCTGATTTTCATTCGAATGTGCATAAAGTGTAAGTCAGATTTGTTTTCTCTTTCCTGGGACGATGGTGTGGAGCTCACTCCTGGCCCAGACCTTCACAGCTGAGTGGCAGCATTCCAACTCTCCTAGGGATTTGGGGGCTTTATTTTTGACCTGGGTGAGTCGCTTCACACCTCATTACACCCACGTGATAAGTTCCCAGAGGAAGCCTCTGTGAGTAGAGTTGGCTGACATGATGCACTAATGACTACTTGGTGGAAAAAAATAATAAATAGTAGTTACATAAAGTATTTACTCCATATTCCTAAGTGCCATCCTCCTTCAGTGCTCACTAGCTACATGAATGTCCCATTTGACTGATGAAGAAACTGAGGTGTGGAGAGTTGGGTAGCTTGTCCAGGATCTCACAGCTAGAAAGTAGTGAAGTCAGATTTGAACCCAATCTGAGTGTTTACCATCAGCCTGCCCCAGATATAAGCCTAGCAGAAGCTGGTATTTCCCAGTAACAAATACATATCTCAAGTTAAACCACTGGACTTGCTTTCTTGGGTTGCAACTATGGTGAAGAAGAGAATCTAAAACGAAAACATCTGTAATCCTCATCTCTCCTTCTGTGACAAAGAGACTCTGACCCCCTCCCCTGAGGAGTCTAGGCACATTCTTCCTCTTTTTGGCACTCCCTGTTCCATGGAAAAGGAGAGAATCCAAATAGTTTAGAGGGTTCCTTTATCTTCCTTCCCTCAATCTACCGTCTTTATCTAATTTCCTGGCAATTTACATTTCGTTGAACATATTTTCATAGCTGGATCACCTCAAAATGTAAAAAAAAAAAAAAAAAGAAAGAAAATCTAGTCCATGAAGACAAGTAATGCATGTCATACAAAATTTATGATGAATATGTATATTCCTAGGTACAGTCCCAACACATTTCAGTTTGCTCAAGGATTTTGTTACAAAACATTAATTCAGAAAGTCATTTTCTTTCTTAAAAAGAGTTCTGCTCTCCCAGGTTACATTCTTGTAAGTATTCTTTCACTACATAATGCGATCGCATTTGAAAAGCACATTTCCTTTGGTATGCCCTTTTAGGGATGCTCTCATTTCCTGTAGGTGTTCCCTTGGAAAACACCTAAGGAAGTTCATTGAAACTGCCCATTAGGAATGCAGAAGGACTTTCGTGGGGCCCATTAGATGCTCCGGACTGACAGGATGCTGGAACTGCCCCTCAACTCCGGGGAGCAGCTTTGTATTTCCCTAGCCCTCCTAACCGCGGCCTGCTTTTCTTGCTTCATGTTAGTCAACAATGCTAGTTACAAATGCAATGGAATCAGATGATAACGTAGCTTGTTGTCACACAGATTCTGCTCTGACACCAATCAAAGCCTAGCCACAGACAAAGGTTCAGTAATATTTTCCAGGTGTCAATTTTTTCACTGCCCCCAACTTTACAGCATATCAGCCTATAAATCCTACCAGGGTTTACTCACCGCTTGACAATTTTTGACCAGCAATAGTAGCTTAAGTTCAATACAAATCATGGAATTAGGAAATGTGTACCTAGATGCGGTAGGTGGTACCACTACTCCCTCATATCCAGTTCTTCTCCACAGGGCAGGACTGAATGGTCCACCCTCTCAAGAGAGAGGCGGGCTTCTTACTGATTTTGGCCAATGGAATGTGAGTGAAAGTGACATCATCCCTTCCCAATGGAAGTATTTAACTTCTAGTGATAAGTTCACCAGCCTTCTCTTCGCCTCTTAAGCGATCATGGGAGCACCTCTTGATATGGATGTGCCATAAAATAAAGCAGCTGGGAATGCTGAGCTGGGAAAATAACCACACTGGAAGCCTCCTCCCCAGCGTCTAGGAGTTCTCTCCCAAACGACGTGAACTCCTAGAGCAGTAACCCTGCTGCCATGCCCTTGACCCACAGCACACTTTGCATTAGTGAGAGACAAACTTCTGTCCTTTGGTGATGATTGTTACAGCAGTATAACCTAACCCATCCTGACTGGCACAGCACTGTAGCTATTATTTGCATATGTGTAATTTCTGAGTAAACTAGTTGCTCTGTCAATGGCCAAACATCATTTTCACCCCTACCATCTCGAAAATGAGTACTAAGGTGCACAAGAACTGGGAAAGATAATTTGCATAAATCAGTATGCATGGTTTTTACTTCTACAAAAGTAAGTGATGGCACACAACCTAATGATCAATATTCAATAAGACCATCCTTGTACATAAAGGATACCCCAATTGCATCTTATAAACCTAAAATCGATTTTAGCTAAACTAGTCCTGGAAGCAGAATACAGGGGTGGGCAAAAGAAGGTTTATAGTTGTGAGTACGAGAAACACAGAGTTTAGTCTTTTATTATTATTTGTTAATTATTACATAATTTTTCTGTACAAACAACTGTAAACCTACTTTTGCCCCACCCAGCATTGATAGGCACATGTGAAACAGTTTCCAGTTATCTCACGCCAGTGTGAAGATTCTTATTAGACATCTTGTGGCCACAGACTACATAAAAAGGAGCATCACTCATATGAGTGTGTCAGATGTGTTCTGACACAGTCCCCTTCCAAAACCACACCCACCTGTGAGTGAACCAAGTGAACACAGTTCTCTCTCAAACGATGTGAACTCCTAGAGCAGTAACCCTCAACCATGACTCAGCTTCCCCCACCTTCCCTGTCACTCACCCTCGTAGGCAGAATTAACCCTTCCAAGTATGTTCTCCAAGAACCAGAAAGTTGTTTCCCAAAATACATTCTTCTCCTCACAGAGGGATACCCGAAATACATGAATGGGAAAAATGGCTCAGGTAACCCTTCTCGAGTGCTAACTACGCCATTTTCGAGGTTCACGAAAAAGCTCAATTGGCTTTTTTTTTCCATTGAAAATCTAAAATTCTTCCTTTCAACCAAATTGATATGGGAAATATCATATTGAGAAATACAACAAAAACCATCTCTGAGTTGTGGCCAATCTGTCCAAGTGACAGAGATATTATGATCGACCTTCTGTCCTGGGAGAAATCTGGACAAGGGAGTCCTTGCCCAGGCCCACCTCACTCATGACACACATAATCCAGCTACTGGAAAAGCAGTGCCACCTACGAGCTGGTGAGAAATTGGAGAGGAAACATCAGTACAGGAGACTCCACCCATGAAATTGAATATAATTCGAATACTAGCTTCACAGGTAATTTATTTATGACATAGATGTCCATTTAATGACTTATGAAAAGTTATTATGAATGTAAATGTATCATTTGGTTGCAACTTTATAAAGCTTTATGAATAGTAATTTTCTCATAAGTTAGAATATAACTATTTTTCACTTTTTGGGGTTAGATCTAGGCAGTGAAATTAGAGAGATTTCCACTTTCCTCTTTATAATTTGTGTTGCCGAAATTTTTTACATGTATTACTTTTATAAACAACAAAGAAGGATTTGGGGGAAAAGCAATTCATGAGTAAAAATGAAAGTTTCATATTAACTTGATTTAATTTTCAGTCCATTTCCTTTAGTCTTCTACCTAATTGTCTGCTGTTGATTTGGGAAACACAACTGTGTGGGATAAATCATTTAGCTGGTGGTTTTTTAATGAGAATTTCCCACGTACCTATTACATTTTAGGGTTATGAAAACATTGAATATTCTTCTCTAAAAGTCAATGTATAAACTGGACAGAATGTAACCTCCCTTTGCTAGTTTTAGCGGGTCTTCTTGAGGGCAAAGAACAGCTCTCTCAAGGTCTTTTATGTAAGGTTTTTCTGATTGTGTGGTTTCTAATAAGGCTTACAAATGTAAAAGACTATATTCTATCACAAGTCGAAGAGTAACTAAAGTTCTCAGACATGACCTGCACGTGGATCGTTCGCCTTGGCCTTGTCATTCCTTTCTCCAGGAACACGTTTTTGTTCCATGAGGTTTTCCAGCCTTTTAGCCCTTCATCCAAGTGCCGTGGGAAAACGTCTCCACCCTCAGCTACATGTGCCACCTTCACGGTGCAGCTACATGCAGGGAACTGGAAATTCTACTTTTACCTACAAATACTGAACCATAAACGCCTTAAACACAGGGACCTTGGGTTACCCCCATAGTACATACAGAGGCCTGGAGATTTTTTTTTTTAAGATTTATTTCTTTACTTAGAGAGAGGGAAAGGGAGGCAGAAAGAGAGGGAGAGAAACATCAGTGTGAGAGAGACACATCGATGGGCTGCCTCTTGCAGGCGCCCCAATGGGGCCAAGTCTAATCGACCCAGCGAGCTCTTGCTTTGCCAGATGATGACGCCCAACCCACGGAGCCACGCCAGCCAGGATGAGGCCCAACAATCTCTTGACTGGACGGATGGAATTAAACCCTAAGGAACTTGAGGAATTCATTCTTTAAGGCAGTAGGTTGCTAAATACATCATCTGTGGTTCCAGAGAAGAACAGACAGATTTTTTTTCCTGCCTGGGGTGACATGATAACATTCCACAGAAATCATCCCAGTGATTGCCCACCCAAGTGTTTCAGGTACCCTGAGAAAATCCCAGGGAATAATGCGCTTTTACACACACACACACACACACACACACATATACACATGAGTCCAAAGTGAAAGAAATTTGGTGTCAAAGCCAGGTAAAAGCAAGACCTACTCTTCTTTCCTCCCATTCCCTAACCCCCTCCCGCTGCACCCCACCAAACCTAACTCCTCCGAATGGATGTATAACTAGCATAACAAGTAAAAGGGTTCAGCTTGATGATGGCAAACAGAAGGGAGTTAAGACACATTTTCAGGATTTATTCCAGGGAAGAAATTGATAATAGAAAACCTCGGTTAATCTCACTCATTTTGAAGCTCGAATCCAGACAAACTTGGACATGAGAAAGGATTTCTGAACCAGTACAAATAATAATAAATTAGCTGTACTCATAAAGCATTCTTTTCTTCCTTTTTTCTTCCAGGGCAGAACTTCTTATGAACTTCTTTAATTAACTAAGATTTCAAGGACACAAAGGAAAAATAGCAAAGCTCAGGAGGACATGTCCGAGAGGATCACTAGACATTTCCCAGACTGGACATAACCAGAAGTCCAATTAAACATGTGGAAATGTTATTTCCATGTAATAATTCACTCCCCACTGGGCCACTGGAGATGTACAAACTATTAAGAAATATTAGGCTTACTAATGAAATTTTGCTAATATTTAGTGCTAATAAATTCAATCACAGTGCTGAGTCTGAGTATGCTGGATGCCATAGTTTGAAATTATAGGTTACACTGTTAGCCCTAAATCAACCAGAAACAAATACTTTTTTCTAATTGACAGATTTATTTGTTGCTCTGAATACTTGTGACTTACTGAAGCTGAGTATGACACAAAAGAATGAATTCCTTTAATGAATATGACAAATTTCTTAGTTTGGGCAGCACAAAACTCCACCGTTATAAAGAAAGTCCCAAACAGACAGACGCAGAGTACGGAACAGTGTCCCTAAAAATAGTTCCGTAAGAATGATAAAGGGCTTTTTATTCGGGGATTTGTCTCTGAAAAGATTGTACATGGGTGCAGAAACTTGGGTTCCATCTGTTGCTTTAGAGCCAGCAGGCTTTATTGCACTGACTTTGTGCTCTTATCTGGTGGCCATAAATTCCCACCAGAGTGAAACACCAGCTTAGCCAGTGACCCCTGCTGTTCAGATCAGACAATGGAGCCGGGCTTTCTTCCCAGAGACACTCTGTGGCTTCTGGACCGCCCTCTATGAATGCCCTTGGGATTTTGCTGTTTCCATTCAGGATTTCCTAATGTGAGCAATTGGGGGATGCTTCATTTCAAGAGTCTCATCAGCCGTTGCAACACATCAGTGAGCAGTAAACTACTAGAACCGAAGAGACAGGAAATTGGGAAGAAAAGGGCAAGGAAGAGAGAGAAAAAGGTCTCCTGCAGAGCTCCTTGCATATAAGAGGCACTCCATGAATACTACTTTAATAGAGTGCAGAATAGACAAGATGTACACGGGTGACATGAATTTCAAAATTTGAACCCTAAAGACCAAGGAACAACTACGGGTCTAGCAAATTTGCATGCCATAAACAAAAGTTGGCTGGGGAGTGTTTGTGCACCCAGCAGAATCGGAGTTCCTTCCCTGAGGTCCATAACACTGAACACCCACACCCCCAGGTGGAGTTTGTTTGGTTAGGGTTTTTTGGTTTGTTTTCTTTTTCTTTTGGAAGCAGAAGGAGCCAGGGATGCAAGTTGAGCAATGCCATACCCTAACCCCATTCTTTCTACCAAAATGTCTAGGGCCAAGAGATATCCTCGAGGGAACAATAAAAGAAATGGAACTGGGTATCCCCCAAGGCACCAACCAGACAGCCCCATGATGTGCCACTTTGTGTTCCTGACAGAAGGGTAGTATATAAAACAGCTTTCTCAGTCCATCCCAAGTCAGCTGTTGACTAAAACACTGGGGCAGCTAGGGAAGAATAAAAGGAATGATGGTGATGATGATATGTTGCAGTGGGTTGTCATTGTAGGTGAAATTGTTTAAGTCATTCTACTGAGCTCCAAAAGTATCCATCCATTCATTGCCTTCAGGCCTTTCTCATTGAGTGAATTCCGTACTTGGTACAAAACGCTCTGCATAACTCAAGGCTTCACAGAGGCTTAGGACCCACCAAGGAGGGAGCTCTCACAGCCCCTCGCAGTTTCTTCTCTGCCGCCGGGTGCCCAGGGACGATGGCTCTTGCTTCGCCTCCAGGGAGCCATCGTCCGGGCCCTGCGCCCAGCGTCCCGCAGAAGGCCGACAGCAGTCCCCCACCGCCCCTCCCGCGACTTTCCTCCGCCAGCTCTCCATCCTGATGAAAAGGGAGTGCTGAGCGCCTCGTCAGCCTCCGCGGGGACTAGGACAGGGGGCACAGGGCCAGGCCTCCCTAGCGGCTCCTGATCCCGCCAGAGTCAGAGCTCCCCGGACCTTTCGTTTGTTTTTTCAACTTCGATCGGGGCCCAATGCCCGTGAAATCTTAAAGAAGCTCCGCGCTACAACTCAGATTAGCAGTTGGTAAACTGCTCGCTTTTAGACATAATTCTTCTTAAAATACGATGCTAAGGCTCTCCAGTCGCAGGCCTGGACCTCGGTATCGGACCTCAGCGTCTGACCCCTCCGGGTCCGAGGGCCGGAGGGATCCCAGAGCGCACGGTGGGGGAACTGCAGGCCCCCGCGCGTGCGTTTGCCTGGGAAGCTTCCAGTTTAGAGCGATCAGCGTCCTAGCCTCGGGGCGCGGGTGCAGGGTGGGCCACAGCCTAAAGAATGAGGTCACCCACCCACCCGGGAAAGGCGGCCTGCATCACGCCCAACATGTAAAATGTGGCATCACGGAACCTCAACCTGGTTGTAAAAAAAAAAAAAAAAAAAAAAAAAAAAAAAAAAAAAAAAAAAAAAA